>DWRA01003641.1:0-11788 GCA_018250295.1 Spathilepia clonius | reverse complement strand
CCACGGCGTGTCGGACCGGTATGGTGCCCCCTCCGCCACTCGGGTCGTCATAATTTCAAGAAAATTGGTGGAGCCGTTTCCGAGATCGTTAATATATATATATATATAGCAATTCTTCTATATATATATACAAGAATTGCTCATTTAAAAGTATTAGATTTATTAACTAAAACTATTCAAGAGGCTTACATTTCTTAAGCTATAATAAAAATGAGTAAGGATTTGGGTCTGTTAAAGTAAAACAAAATGTGTTTCTTGCAAATCCTTTCTTTCTGTTATGTTACATTAGATAAACGTTTTCAAATCCTTCAACCAATCTTGTACTTGTGAATTAAATAGAATAGTTAGTTTGCATAACATTCTTATAAATAGCACAAACAGTGTTATTTGTCATAAAATTTCAGGATTTTAGTCAACATCTTCCGGTCTCACTGGATGTGTCAATGGTACAACAGATTTTTTATTTATATCTCTTGAACAAGCTTTTCTCATATCTGAAAAAGATAGACATTTTAAATTAACAACAGCAAAAAGATAAACATTGACTGGCTTACGTTTTTATTTACTAGGTGCATGCTGCAGTTTCACCTATGGTTAAATTAATGTAACAGTATATATATGGTATAACTTTTAACTATACAAATTGACATTTTCTAAATATTTTGCATATAACCCTAACATTTGCTATTTGCTAGTGAAAGTCCTATCAAAATCAATCCAGCCATTTCAGAGATAAGCTAACAAACATATGTCCAGTGTAATAGCCGTTCTATTTCACACACACATGCACACATTTGCAAAAATTTGTTGTTTAATCATACCTCATTTAATTTTACCTAATTTAAATATTGAAGTGTATTATTATACCTTGGTATGGTACTTAATATACCTTGATATAGTGTAATAAATAAAAACTAGAGGAACCAAATACATGAGACACAAACAGCATAACATAAAAACAAATTAATGTTACCATAAGCATCTTCATCAGGGTCTCCAGAATAATACTCTAGTACAGTCCGGTAGACGATGTACCCCAAATTTTTGTACATGTTGATAGCTACTTTATTACTCACTCGAACAAACAAGTCCACAAAATATGCTTTTTTCCTGAAACAAACCTAAGTGATTACTAATACTGAATTAACAATTATGTTAGATATATTAATGTATGCATATAAAGTTGAAAATGTAGTCAAATAACTGCTCCCGTCTTTCTACTGTTAATAAAACATAATATAAATATTATTGGTATTAAGACTAAGGATAAGATTAAAGAGACTGTAGTATGAAAATAAAATCTTAACATTGATTTTTGGCATATATCATACTTATATATATTGCATATTTTCGCTTCACATCATGGGTAATTGATAATTGACTTTGTTAAAATGTTTACCTAGTGAAAATATTTTTAATATTGCAATGCAATTTTTAATTGCAATATTTAATAGATTTATTAATAATAATATATGTGTCTGTTGGATCTGTGTTGTTTTTATCTTTAATGAGAGCTTTAGTTATGTGGTTTTAACTTGGATTATCCTAAGGGTGTAAAACTCACTTTTCAGAAACATCTTCAAGAATGTTCATCAAGGTAGCAGCAAGGCCCAGGCGACGGTAGTCAGGGCTTACGGTCAAAGCAGTCACATGTCCGTGCCAATTCTCACCATGACCCTCAGCTTTACCCATTACTAAAAATAAGTGTAAAATAAGTATTTCATAAAAAAATATTTGTATACACAATATATTTTAAATTTATAATTACAAAATAATTATATCAATATAGTTAAACTATATTTTAAATTAAATATAAAAATCTACATCCTTATTATTGTCCATGGAATTAGTGCCTTAAAAATAAATTGTGAAATGTATACACATCTATCCACCAACATAGAATTCTTAAAATAATTAAAGATTTATGTATACGAGTACAAAACGATTACATCATTAAAATATGAAAAATTAGTTACTCGCCAAAAATAACTACTTAAGGTAAAAAAATGTATATTACTGTATCCCATGATTTCGCCACTTGGTGATTCCGCAACTTGAAAATACTCCGGCCAGTGAGCTAAATACTGTGTGTAAAATGATAAACCGTATGTTTCCGTAAGCGGGTCCAGATTCCTGCAACGAAATAAATGATTTCATTTCACTCGTTTTTAAAACAAAACAATCGGGAACTAATTAATTATATTAGAAATTAAATAGCTTACACATTATTAAAAGTTAACATATCTTCACAGGTAAAAGGACGAATTGTAGTCATTTTAAAGTGTTTTTATATTATTTCTAATTACAAACTTATTACGTTGTTATTAAAATTAGCAATAATATTTTGTATTATGTATCATAGAACTAAAATTCATATATTTTAAGGTTATGTTTTTTTTATTAAGTTGGTACAAATACAATGGTATACTAAGGCTATGGATTTCCTTAGTTGACAATGTTAATAGAGCATTGACAAGATAATATTATTGTAAATTGAATTGTCATTGTCAACACTACTAATTTTGAAAATATCGACTATCGCCCAGAAACTGAGAATGTACAATAATTACATAATAAATCAATGAAAGGTTAGCTACTATTTTCGTTTCTCACCTTAACTCACAAATATGAATATATTTCATAGATGTGCATACAATTGTATTTAAATAGGATAAACAAATGTTTTCTCAATAATTATATTATTCTTATAACATTTTAATTACATTTGTAGTTATTTGAATTTAATACTTTTATTACATTTTTGCAGTGTAGTATTTTTTACGCCTTCAAAAATTCAGGTTGTTAACTTTTCCCGCCAAACATTTTTATATCCAAAAACAATATTTATAAGTTTAATTTTGAAAATGAAACAAAGATATTAATCTAATGTACATACAATATTGTCGATGATCCATCCATATTATAATATTATAATTATAAAATTTATAATAATATTACATATTTCAAATTTAAAAAAAGTATGTATCGAATTATGAGTAAGGTGTATTACAGATTACACTCATGTATGTTTAAAACGATTATCATTCGAGACTATCAAACTCATATTGCAAATATTTTAAAAGAGAGGAGGAAATAGTATTTCTGTAAAAGTTTTGCTATTTGTTACAGTCTTAAAAAGATATTTTGGTAACAATCTAACCTAGATTATGCGTAAGCTGATCGTTTATTTGCTTTTTGTTTTTCTATTATTGCCATATGAAATAATCTCGCTTACGTTTGGAGCTATTATCCTACTCGTTTTACCACATGTCGAAAGGCATATTTATTACTCTTTTACAAGCTAAAAGCTCAAGTGGAGCGATCTATGGGCTTCTTGCAGTTTACCAACACGACAATGGCCGAATTGTCCGTATAAAATATTTTTTATTGGCTCATACAGCCAAACCTGCCATGTCTTTGGTTTTAAAAATGGCGTATACAAGCTTTTTGTTTGCCGGTTTACGCTGTTGAATGGATAGTTTTCAAGACCTCGCGCGTATTCGGACGACACGTAAACGTCGTTAATATGAGAATAAAGTACATGTGTAGGTACAATAATCAACACCATGGACCCAGTGAACATATTTCTGTAGCGTTATGGTGAATTAGAATGGTGCCTGTGGTTCGTCAAGCTCTCACGTCGTCAGGTTACCCATTCGTAACGTAAATATCACCCAGCGGACGTTTTATATTTCAGATATGACAGCGTCGCGAAACAGTAGATAATGGAGAGTTCAGAGGATGATGCGGGCGCTGCGACGATCGCCTCCCGCCGTACATCGGCGCGGGAAAAGGACATCGGAGGTATTGAGGACGTCAATGCAACTAGTAGTTCGCAGCAAGAATCTTCCGAATCGAGAACGACGGGCGAAAACCTCGCGATGTCAGAGGATAACTTCGACGGCGACAGTGTGCCTTCACCGTCGACGCACGACGTCAACACTAGCACCGAAGCGATCTTGGACATGATAGATGAGATCGTGGACGGTCCCGGAGCACCGAAACGCCTACCGCTCGTCTTGGATACTGATGATGGTGGTGACACAATTGAGAGTAGTGAACCATCGGAAAGTGCAAAAGAGGAAGTAAAAAATGTGTTAGCCGAAAATGCGCCACTGTCACCAAACACCACTGCTGTCATTAGTGCCAAAAGTGAAAATGTGATAAGTTCCGAGTGCGTGGATGTGCCGGCAGAAAGTACGTCGCAGATTGAGGCTGCAGCAGAGGCGAGTACTGATACAGTTTATATACCGCCGCCAAGCACACCTAAGGCTGACTGTGATGAAACAGCCGTATCCACCGATGCGAAGGAGCCTGTTGCGTCTTGTTCAGAGGTGCCACCCAGCAGTCCACCCCCAAATATTCCATCCAGCAGTGAACCTCAAACAATTGAACCTATATTAGACTCTAACAGTAGTGCATCAAGTGAACGGACAGTAAAATGTGTGACATCAAGTGATAATCGAGACAATGTAACTGTTGAAAGTGCAGAGTCAACCTCTAGTGACAATAGTGTGAGTGAAGGAAGAGTGCAAGTAACTGAAACTGTGACACGGTCGCCTCTCAGAAGACGTCTCGTGCGACCAGCCCCTAGTGATCGTAGGCCTGATTCTACTGTGTCCTCAACGGTAGATTCACAAAGTATTAATCTTAACACATCAGAACAAACAAGTGAGTGTGTTGTCAAGGATGTGTCTAGTTCGTCGGATGCTGTGCCCCTTGTACACGGTAATGTAAAGCCAGAAGAGATTAGAAATGTAAGTGAAGTTAGTATCTGCCAAGCAGAAACATCAATGTGTCCTCCTAAAAAAATTAAGCTAATTAGACAAAAAATTACTCCACAAGTAAGCCATAGTATAACTACAGAAAATATAAAAACTACACCATCTCTGCCAAGAGAAAGAGAACAGTGTCAGTCAACATCATCAGAAAGTCTCTCTACCGAAACCTGTACTGAGTCCACAAGTTGCATTAGTACTTCAAAAGCAGAAATTGAACCTGCAAAGAGTGACTTAGTTTCTGATACAGTACCTATTGAACCTGATAGTGAAACTGCTCCCCAATCTTTAGAATCAGATAGTAAGCCGCCTGTTAGCATACCAAAAGATACTTGTCATAGTAATGATGAACTGTTAAAGGAGAGTGTGCCTAATACATCTGAATTGTCACAGGAATCAAACAAGGAAACCAAAATAGTTCCACCAATAAAATTAAATCTATCTGTACCGAGCTCTACAGAAGAGTCACCTGAAAAACAAACAGAGATCCAGGTTAATGACAATAGTAGTAGCACTATTCATGAGACTGAACCTGAATGTACAAAACAGGTTCCTAAATTAACAATAAAATTGGGAAATAAATTAGTTGAAGAACTGAAAGCACCAGTGCCTAAACTTACAATTAAACCAATAAGGCCTCCACCACAAGTAAATCAAGAAAGTCCAGTTGAAGGCAATGATCAAATACCAAGCGTAACTAAAATAAACATAAAACCTATCCCTAAAAGGCCAGAAAAAATCACAGATTTCCATAGAAAATCCAGTAGTAGTGAAATATCTGAATCAGAATGTTCAGAAAATGATGAAAGTACGAGCACTTCAGACCAAGCATCAGCATCAGATCAAGGGCCGCCAGATATAGTCCCAAAAGTTACAATCAAACTGGGCAAACCTGGCACTGAAACTGAAGGCAAGTTTTACACTGAGCAAAATATTCCGAAACTGACAATAAAGGGAATCCAAAACAGTGAAAATGAAGAACATAACAGAGGTACAGAAAGTCCATCAAAGCTCAAAGTGGTTATAAGTCAAACGGATGATCGACAATCAGAAAAGGTTCCGAAGTTGACAATTAAGAATGTTGGAAAAACAGAAAATCAACCACTTAGTCCAAAGTTAACAATTAAACCTATAAAACCACCAGATTCAGCACAAAAAGAGAATATTTCAGATGAGTCTGATATTCATCAAATCCCTAAGTTGAAGATTTCTACAGAATCGTTTTCTTCCAACACAGATGTTAAAGATAGCACACATGTGCCTAAGATCACGATAAAACCTGTAACTAAAACTGATAATGAAGCACTACCTAAAACTCCTAAAAAGTCAAATGATGACCATGATCATATCCCTGTAGTGACAAAATTGAATATTAAACCCATTGTAAAGCCCACTGAAAGTGGTGAAACATCTGACAGTTTGGATGCTAAAGTTCCTGTAGTTCCGAAATTAAATATTAAACCTATTGTTAAACCTAAGGATAGTGAAGTAGATTCTAGTACGGAAGATGTACCTAAAATAACTAAATTAAATATTAAACCAATAAAAAGCCCCGATACAAACACTTCTGAAGAAAAAGACTGTGATGATTTGAAAACTGCTGAATATAGTATACCCGTTGTTACTAAACTTAATATTAAGCCTATTATTAAGCCTGTAGATGAAGATGTACATAAAGATTGTGAAAACCAGTCTTCAGAAACTGGTAATTCTAGTGATGATAACACTGATCAAATACCAGTAGTGACAAAATTAAATATCAAACCAATTTGTAAGCCAAATGATATAGATGAACCTAAACCAAGTAGTTCTTTGAATGAAGATCATATTCCTGTTGTGACTAAATTAAATATTAAACCATTACTGAAACCTGATGAGGGCAGAAAATCTCCATCTTCTCCAAAGAAGGACAGTCTAAAAACTGATATCAAATATGGTTGTGTGCCTGTTGTAACGAAGCTAAATATTAAGCCAGTTTTAAAACCAGATGATATTAAGTCCAAGGCTAATGAGGAAAGTGAAGACATGTTAATTAAAAATCCACCGCTGGTTATGAAGATAAACATGAAAGCTAAGGCTGACTCTAACACAAATGAAAATGTGTACAGTATTGAGAAAAATGAGAATACTGGACATTATAATAATATCAATGAAAACATACCAACAGTATCAAAACTTAATATTAAACCTATTGTAAAGCCACCTGATCTGGATGATATTAAAGATATTCCTACTAATAAAACTGAACATGTTAATTGCTCAGCGAGTAGCTCTAGTATAAAAATATCTGATGACATGGTAGAAAAGTATGCATCTGAGAATGTACAAACCTCAGAGAAAGTAGATCATCAGCCTGAAGGAAATTGTATACGAGACTTAATAGATACAAAAGGATCAGAAGGTAAAGTAAACTTAATAGAACAGAAAAGTCAAGATAAATCTGTTGCATCAAGTATGCTGGAAAATGAATTGCCATTGGATTCTGCACAAACAAATGCAAAGATAGAGTCCTCAACCATAGATGGGTTAAATAAAATTCCAGAATATGTAAACCAGAATCTGAAAAAATCTTCTGTAGAATCGGAAATTTCACATTTACAAAGTAAGCATCAATCACATTCTAGGCAAAATTGTACTTTGCTAAAGAAGCTACTAGAAGTCAGAAAAGATGTGGAAACTGTTCTTGATGACAGCAAATCAAAAGTAAGTAACTGTTCGTCCCCTCCACAATCAAGACAAGAACATGTCTCCTCATTATCAAAAGATGTTTCGATAAAGAAAGAGATCGTAAGTGATAAACTAAGCACTTTCCTACCGCATGATAAGCCAGACAGAGCTATCGAAAAAGCGAATGATATGAGAGCTTCCCCTGTACATTTAAAAGTGCGATCAATACAGGAGCTTTGTAAAGAGGTGAATGAAAGTGTAACAAAACCATTAGAAATAAATGTCTCTCATGATAAGGTAATAAATCAGAATTCCGACCAAGATTCTCCCAGAATAATATTGAAAATTAATAAGACTGATCACGGCCCTGCAGCTAAAATTATAACTGAAGAAGTAAAAAGACCGGAAACACAAGCATCTGACAATACTCAAAATTATGTTAATGATGTAATGCATCAAAATAGAGGTATTTTAAATAGCAGAAGAAAAACGCATGCAGATGCAAGTAATACACCTATGGGTAAGAGATTGCGTAGTTCAAGGATAGTACAAAGTGCAGAGAAAGCGCCCATTTTACGGCGAAATGCTGGTAAGAGAATGTCTGAAACCAATCAACCACAAAGTAAGGAGCCTGAACTTTCAGTGTTAGAAACAAAAAGGTTAAAACTTGGGCAATTATTATCAAATAAGGCTCTTACGATAACACCTATTATATCAAAAAGTCCTCAGTTATCCCCAACTAAACAATTGGAGAATAAACAGGGAATGAAAACCGCAAATCACTCACTTCTCAATAATGAGAACTGTTCCAAAAATGGAAACTCAAAGTTACATAATATTCTATCGAATTTACAAGCAAAACAAATACAATCATTACCTTTTAATGATATCCACTGCACACAAAAGGATAACTGTTTGGCACCTGAATTAGAATCTAGTACGTCAACAGGTAGTTCAGATGTTGTGAGTGTGACATTACCCTTGGATAAATCTCAGCCTGGAATACATGAGATGATGTTTCACGATAATTCCGAATCTCGCGATTATAATATGACTCCTGATGAAATGTCACAGGATCCATTAGAAGTCGATAGTGCTAAGATCACATCTAACGCAATTACCGACTGTATAGACATTCCTAAACCTGTGGATATGACACCACAACCTAAAAAGCGTGGTCGACCTCGAAAGCTACCGGTCTCCGAAGGTGCAAAGCCAGTCATTACTTTGCCAGTTCCAGCACTTGAGGAGCGGCCGCAGCGCTCTCTTCGATTGTCCAGGTAATACATTTTGTATTTTGTTTAATTCTATTTGTAATTTTTATCTTAATGTAGGTTAATTAAATGTTATTGGTGTATTTGTTTGTAAATTCTCTTAATGTATGTTTACAGAGACCGCCCCGTAGTTCTCGTTAAGCCCAGAGGAGGGGGCAGAGGACGCGGACGGGGCGCCAGACGACTGGACGCCACGCCTACGACAACCCCCGAGCCTCCCGTCGAGACCGCCAACAGCATCTTCATCGAGCAGCAAAAAACTGAAGAGGAGATCGATCCAACAAGTTCGAGGATAAAGCTGCCTCGGATGACGGAGGCTCTCGACAAGATGCCGTCCATGTGCTCCACTCCGCTCACGAGCCGGAGGCGAACCTCATCGAACGAATTGAAATTCTTCGGAGAGAATGCAGAGTTGAAGGTGGTTCTGGAGAATACGCTGCCTAATTTAGAGAGTTCATTGATGAAATCACCTGAAATGGTTGGGGAGTCGAGAGGTCGAGGCGGGCGGGGCGGACGCGGCAGTCGCGGTGGGCGCGGCCGAACTCCGGTGAAGACGCCCCGCGGAGGGCGCGGGCGAGGGCGGGGTGGCGGCAGGGGAGCTATGTATATGAAGGTACGTTTACACATATGTTTCATTTCAATTAAAAGGAAGGGTTAAATTTTATTCGCGAATTGTCTTAATTGGACCTTTCATTTGCTCAAAAACTATTTAGAGGGTGTCACTCTTAATTTTTGATAATAATAATAGTAATAAAAAAATGTTGTTTATTTCAATAATTATTCTATGTTCAATGCTTGTACTTAAATTTCAGGAAACGATGGGAATATATGGCCGCGTCTGTGGCCCGGCGACTACAACGGTGCAGTTGTTTGAGGAGGAAACCTGTATGATGGACGACAACGCTACACCAGCAAAGTAAATATATCACTAAAATCTTGTAATTAAAAATTGAGTATAACTATTGAAAACTGTTCTTGAAAAACAATAACTTTACAGGCCATCTCATCTCTTGGATGAAGACTCTCAAAGCTCTGTAAAGAGTTCTACTAATGAAAGTAATAAAATGAAAAAGTCAAAATTTGCTGATCTGTTTGACAGGTGAGTAACGTTTTAATTAAATGTGTATAAAGTGCATAATTTATAAATTGTACTAATATTACATTTGTCGTTGCAGTAATAAAGTATGGACAGCTGCTGATGTTAAAGAATACACATGGCCACCACCCGAGAAGGCAGATGTGGAACATCAGGTACACTATTATTACTTTGTAGTTATTTTTGTCACTAAAACATTACATTAATTTACTACAACAAAGACTTCATTTTATACTCAAATAGGCATACATATTCTAATTTCTCATATTTAACAGTTATATGTTCATATTAAAAAAAACAGTTAATTTCATGTTACAAGTACAACTTGTTACAATTAAATGACTGAATTATGGTTTAATTAAATTTTATTGGATTGCTTTTAAATTTACACATTCACTTTATAATGTTCCACAGAGTAGAGTTAATGTGTAAATTTAAAAACAATCCAACAAAATCTAATTAATCCACAATTCAGTAATTTTATTGTAACACAACTTACCATGTTTTTTATTGTTGATAGACAAAATTCGATTAAACATGGAAGAGAATCGCAATAAATATAGTTTATCGCTATTGTTATGTTTATTTTTCTAAATTTTGGTGTTATAATACCTAGAGAATACAAGAAGAACTGAATATTTGGATGAATAATATAATTATAATGGTAAAATCTTAATGTATTAATGTTAAAGTAACCATCCATTAATTTCAGAATTTCATTATAATTATAATATTATGTTAATATGTTAATGTTGATGCAGGTAATGATGATACAAGAGCAAGTAGCGATGTTTCTCAGCGTGAAGAGCTTTAAGCGGAGATATCCGGAATTGAAGCGACGGACAATAGTCGGCGAGGAACGCGACTACGTGCTCAGCAAAGGCTTGGTCACGGAAGCCCTTTGTGACCTTGGTTAGTACTATACAAAGTATTCGCGTGTAATTTGTTTTCGAAAGGTGTTAGAACCCTTTGTGGTTCGTCTTCGGCGGCACCACCGCTCCAATTATTTCTGCCTAATTACAGCAGTGTTAAGCGCTGCTGTCTTATAGTTTGAAGGGTGTGGTAAGGGAGACTTACTTATCCGACGCACTCCTTCAGTGGTCGACCTCAGATAGGATTCTAGTTTTATCTCGGGTGGATTACAAATGACCATGGGTGGCAGTTGCCACTTCCCATCAGGCAGACTGCATGTTCGTTTGCTACTCCATTAAATAAAAAAATATTTGTGAAATTATTTTATATTAGTAACTCAAGTACTAATCTTACACTTGTAAACACACTGAAAAGTAAGGTTTGATTACTTACACATCATAAAATATGCTACTTGAAGGCAAGAAGGCAGTTTCAAATGCATGCATGTCAAATGAGTGCGACATGCGCCAATGTGATTAATTAACAGGTTTTTTTATTCTTATGTTTACATAAACACTGTTTTGATAATCAAGTGTGTTTTGTAGACCTGGCTTCCGATGTTATATTGTAAAGAAGTAAGACTTTATGAAACCAATGTACGTAAATAAATTTCAATCATTACAACTTGTAAAATAATAACAGTTGTGCAAATAATGCAACAATACAACCGCATTAATCTCATTAAATATAGATTTGACCATTTAATTATTGTTATACTACATAAATATGCTACAGGATCATAATAATAGAGTAGGGATATATTTTATTTAATTAAAGAAAAAGTTGTCATGTAACGGGTACTTACAATAGGGTGTAATCCACCTGCGATCTCCACCAAACGTCATTACGTTCCACGGTTAGTAAGAGAAGCTATAGAGATCAAAAACACCATAGGAACTTTTAACAGAGAACATGGTGTTAAGTTAGTCCAAATGTAAGTTTTAGTTTATGTAAGTCACAAAGAGTTCAAAATGCGGTGCGTAAAGATACTGTTAGTGTTGCATGTCGTGATATGGAACCTAAAATGGAAAACGAACTAAATGTAGGGTAGATGGATTAAT
>DWRA01003640.1:0-11789 GCA_018250295.1 Spathilepia clonius | reverse complement strand
AGGGCCACTCAGTGGCAAAATAAACTAAAGGCGGGCTGCACTTGTAATATAAACCCCAGAAGCCGAATATACCTGTATAATTTATCAAATCCCATAGAAATTAAAATGCTTTTCAAATTATTAAAACATACAGAATTGAATTAATTAGCTAAAAAAATGGAATTTAAATGGAAATTAAAATTACAAAATGACTACTACACTTCACGGGCCGCAAGTAAGACGTCCGCGGGCCGCGCGTTGCCGACCGCCGCTCTAGACTATCCCAATCTCTGGTTGGATTCCAGCTCTGTTTAAATTATTACTAATCCACATTTCGTCTGAATTTCAGGTCTAGGATCTACATATAAAAACCCCTTTGTGTCTATTGGTGAGGATATATCGAAAAATGAGACGGTTTACTATTTTGCTATAATTTACAAAGATACAGCGATATTTACTGGACGTTATGTAAAAGAAATAAAATAGACTTGTACAAATAATTATGTTGCGTTTTATTAAAATAAAGTTTACAGAACAGATACTATGTAGGTACCTATAGAATTAAGCATCTGTATTTATTATTGTTATTTGTTAAAACAGCCACAACTTGATTTCCTAATTCATTTATTATGTACCACGTGTTCGTTGTGCATCCCATTGGGACAATTGCAGCCGAATAGTTTGTGCGGTAAAAGCAACTTCCCCCCTATTTCTATCTCTTTTAGATTCTGCGTAAGTGTTCTGTGGTTAGAGGGATTGTGATTATTTATGTCGTCATTAGTGTCCGCATTTAAGAGTTCTGAATCGGCATATAAGTCTTCGCCGTTTAATTTGACTTCCTTTTTTTCATGCTTTTCTTCGATATGCGATGGATCCTCGTCTGCAGTTTCTTTTGAATATAAAGTAGCGTCTGCATATAGTTCATCATAGCCTAGTACCAAAGGAGGAAGGACTACTAAACTAGCTGTACGTTCCTTTGCTAACTGTAAATAAGATATTGACTACAAATTGGAGTGGTATAATTAATATTTTACACTGGCAACTGTCGAGTACAGACAGTTACCGCTTAAGATTTTTTTTTATATTATGGAGTAGCAAACGAGCATGCAGTCCACCTGATGGTAAGTGGTAACTGCCGCCCGTGGACGTTTGTGATCCACCCCAGATAAGACCAGAATCCCAACTGAAGTCGACCACATATGCGTTGCTACCCCTTGCTAAGTTGGAATGCCTCATTAAGTTTATCTCCTTTACCCTTCAAACCAGAACGCAGCAGCGCTTAACACTGCTGTTATTCGGCAGAAATAAGTGTGGCGGTGGTGCCGCCGGAGTCGAACTTCAAAGGGTTCTACCATCTTTCAGATGACGTTGATAGCGTAAATTTTATATTTGTGAAGTCTCAAACCAGATAAGATTTACGTAATTAACTTTAGTTGTAGTTTTATATAAGTCTCACAAAAATTGTCAAAAAATATCTACCAATTTGTCTGTTGTTATACAGCTTCCTTAGACATATTGATTTTAGAAACTTACCACTGCGTACAAATATGTCGCGAATTGAATGCAAAGTAGAAACATTATCCGTTTTGAGTAGTTACATTTTATTATAGTTATGAATATAAAAATATCCATAAAATTCATGGCACCGTTGAGTAAGATACGGAAAATATAATGTAGACTTAACCAATGGATTACTATATTATTCTTTTTTTCTATTAAATTGAAGTAAAGTGATGTTAGTACCCACGCAGTCGAATCATAAAGGGTTTTGTGCACGATAACTATTTAAAAACTGTAATAAAAGTTCTCTTTTATTACAGTTTTTAAATAGTTATCGTTCTAGTTCTCTAGAACTCAAAATTGTTAATCTTTAAAAATACTAAAAAAATATTGTAATTATTCCTTTGCACAGATTAATAAATTAGTGCGAGGACAACGGCAGAGAAAGCGGTAATATAGTCTGTGTCGATCGCGTCGCTGCGCGGGTCTCCGTTCCCGCGCTTTTATTTACACTATTATCGAAAATCATCTTTTATTTACAAATTCTCAGATACCAGCTGCCTATTCGTTACAGGTTTTAATACCAATTATTTATTTGCATTGAGAAATGTTATTATAGGTTGAAATAAAAGAAAACGTATACTTTCAATTATTTATATTGAAATTATCACCTTCTTAATACCAGCACTGAAGGGTGTCTACGTTTTACGTAAAACACAATTTCAAATAATAATGGACATCGATCAACTGACAAATTGAAATAGTTATGTGAAGGCCGGCCCGAAAACGATTGACTCGCCTGAAGGCACTTAGGACAATATTTATTTGCTTGGAGTTCAATTTGGCAAGTCAGTTATTTTCAAATTAATAAAACCTTCCATGCACATTTGGATTGTAAAACTGCACTAAATAAAACAAAACATATATTGTGGTTTGACTTTGAAAAAATACGTCGTAACTCTTTACGATACATCGTATTACACGAAGATACAGGCCTCTTTTATTATCTTCAGACATTGAACGTGTCGTGTCAGGCAGAATCATATTTTTCCATACAATATTTTGGCAGACGCGGCCCGTGTTTGCGGACCATGTTACAGAAGATTGATTCGTTCATACATATTATATAGAACGATATGATTTCATTCTTGCCACGGACCGTGTCTGACATGTTCGATTTCTGTAGATATAAATACACAAACAGACTTACTTAAAAGTGAAACCATCCACAGGACTTTAATTTTATACAATTTAAATATAGATAATGTTTTTTTTAAAAGTGGATAATTATTTCGTTATTTACAAAAACGCGACTTTCAGTTTTACAATCCATTTGAACTGCCCCCTAGTCTACGCTAATCCGTAATAAATTTATCGTAAAATAATTCCTCAATACTGACTTCAAGACAGACCGGCCGAAGGCTACAAAAATTATTGCTCGACATTATACTCTCATTCGTTTATCATTCCTTTACCAAAAACAAATCAATTAATTTACCGTTACGCACAGTCCAGACTGAATATATTCATATATATTTTTTAATACATATTGTTAATATTATTCAACAGGTCTCATAAATATGTTTGAATTAAGGAAAATCTGCATTTTCCAAAAATACTACTTGCTAGAGGTAAATCCATTTTAGAAGGAATTATTTTGCTTCAAAAGTGAATAATTATAAGATTGTCCGTTCGATAAAGAAAATAATTCTTTAATATCGTAATAAACTCCATAAAAGCTATCGGGTTCGACGGACATAAAGCGATTTTTTAATTAATTATTTTTATTCCTATAACTTTAACTTGTATATTTTTACACGATCAGTTAAGTTAGTAGTTAAGGAAATTAAACATTTAAGACAACATACTATAAATAATGCTATATATATATAAATTACATGGTTACGATAGATGCGAAGATATGGTTATATATTCAGTCTGAACTCTTGTTTTACGTTTAGTCTAAGATCCATAAATTATTTATTTTGGTTATGTAGCAGTTGGAGACAAATCGTGCGGTTGGATCTTGTACTAATTTAATATCGATCTAAAAGACACGGTACACATTTTATTTGTTAAATCATACTAAGAATTGTTTTGAAGATATCCCATTACCGAGACGCTTGCTTTAGGGTTCATTTACATCTACAAACAGAGCGTGTCAGACGCGTGCCGTAACAGACAAGACGTATTCTCAGACAATGTTTTGACGTATTTATATCTACCGTATCACATCCGCGCAGACAAGGACCGTGCCTGTCAAGTAGTGTACAGAAAAACATTTGTCTGTCGCGGCCCGCATACCTTCAATGTCTGCCGATATAAACGAAGCCTGGTACACAATAGTGCAAGATGGGACGATATTTTTTCAATCAACTTTTTAATCTCAACTATTACACAAATTAACAAAATATCAGTATTTTACAAAAACAATGTCACATTGAAAGATTTTGGAAGTGCCTACGATCTCAGTTTCAACGTTCTAACAAAATATATTTTCAAAATATTTACATTATAAAGCATAAAGGTTACGTTCCACTTATGAAAATAACGGTGGATCGGATACAAACCTAGTACTGTTATAAGTCGATGACGATCGTGGCGTTTTTCGTTTAAATAGAGCAAAAGAAAGAAAACGTTGAGGGGTTTATTGCAATGATAAAATATTGCCAAAAACTACAGAATATCATAAATTAAAAATTATTAATAACGAATGCGATCATTCGAAAAGGGCCCCGGTATAATTGAAAAAATTAATGCCGCTACCCTCTCTCCACCAGATTTTATGAAAGAGGATGTAAAACGTTATAAAAGGACTTATAAAATCGTTAAATAACAATATGATACAAGTTTGGCAGAAGGAGATCTTCCGCCAGGCTAAGTGATCATGCCCGGGGAGCGGCCATGCTCCGACAGTTTAAGTTCAGAACTCGTATGTGTACAAGATGTTGAGAAAACTTCGATAGCGTGATTCAAAACACAGTGGCGCCATCTCTTGATAAGTTGCGGGAAGTCGCCACGCACGTTTACAAACTAGGGTCGTGTCTGCAAATTATGGCGTCATCAATGCCACTTATTCTAACTCCAGATTTTGACTATTTCAGTAAAAACCGTTTTCCATCAGTGGAACGCAACCATCACGTGTCTATGGCCACGACATTCTGTGTCAACGATATCATTCGCTATAAATCGGTCTGAAAAAATATACTAAGAATTTGAAATATCGATATTTCAATAACATTTTATACATTGATATTTCGTATATAACAAGTGATAGCGTAACGTTTGTGCGCGTTATTAAAATATTAGTTATTATCAATTACTCCAAATAAAATAACAAAAATATAATATCGTTGACACAAATTATCGTTAATGCATCAGTCTTTCGCTGCGATTGTATTTGCTTGCGGAATATTTGTATTTTTTTGATAAATTATTACGGGGAAACATAACTTTATTAGATGGTAATGATAACGGTAATATTTCTATGGTCACTTTATGTTCCAGACATTGTGAAATAAAACAAGAGTTGTGTTTTTTACTTAACACAAGCTTGAATCGACGTATTTGCTAGAATGTTTATCATTTTGCTCACAGATGACTTTATAAAAGAAATAATTTCGGAGTTGTTATTTTTTTAAAGCACAATGATTATATATTATTATTAGCAAGGAATTGTCAAAAGGCATTAGGCTGTACAAAATTTTATGCCTCTCGCGAGACCCATCAGTTAAGCTGTGTGTTTTATGTCCATTTTAGACTTATTGAGTGAATTTAGCTAATTCTAATGCGAAATCCGTGCCTGGGTTAAAATAGTGACGATAGATAAAAACTCAGATAAGGATTCCAAATACAAAATATTCCGCAACACAGATCCATCACAATGTAAACGATGCTACAAATTGTCTATGATTCATTTCAATTACACAGGGTTGGCAAATATATTTTATTCTATTAATTTAGGAATACCTTCGTTCGCAATCTGGCAAGTAATCTTTAAAATAACCCCTACATCGCACAACCCTTACACACCACAAAAAGTACAAAAATCCCTCGTAATCATAGCTTACTCTACCATTCATTCTAGTATCCTGAACACTATCCAAATGTCACACTAACTTTAAATATTAAACAATTCTATTTTTATAAATGCACTTCTTGTTAAAATTTTATATCTACTCTATGATAGAAGTTGGGTATTGTAAAATAATTTTGTGCTTAAAGGAAGACATGTGCAATGAAAAATAATAATATAAAACAATAACTGACAACCTTCGTGTTCCACTTGACGACTTAACTGATTACGGTCTAACTTATTTGTACAATACATTAATATGACCGGTCGCTGCGATCGTTCAGTGGAACGCCAAAGGAAAACTAACCAATAACATAAAACGGATAAAGAGAGGACAGCTTAACATTTAAAAAACGAACATCTACAGATACTGAATACTCAAGAATACTGAAAGAAAGATGGCGTTGCTTAACTCACACTTTTGGAATTACTTACATTTATTTCTTTGGTGTGGTGTCATTTTATTTATGTTTGATTCCACTGCTATTGGACGCTATATATTGGCGTACTATTTATCTACCGAAGTGCTGTGTATACGCGCGCAAGATGGGATTTTAATAAGTTTTTGAACGAAACTGTCACATTTACGCGCCATTAATGGTTAAAACATACCCACGATGCGATGTTGCGCCGTGGCACGTGATGACGTCGTGTCAAGTTACGGAGTCACGCCGTGGAAATATACGACATGCGTCTTAAAAAGTCAGGACGTCCTAAAAATGGATCAAACATGCGTTATTTTTTAACGTGCTTTTTATTATATACAATAAAAAGAAATGGATGGACTCTGTATTTTAATAAATGATAAAAATCACTTAGGCAAAAATATCACAAGTTTGCATCAAAAATATTCACGACGTCGTGATTTATTACGACGCACGTCGTAGATTTCCACGACGCGATATCGCAGCGACACGACGTCGCACCGCGTCACGACACGACGCCGTACCGTATGTATTTGCAATCACCCGATGCCCGCATACACCGCACCTCCAAATTAAAATATATCTAATATATTTCCAACGAACTAACACTAACTTACCATATATTTACATAACCTAAGTCTATTTACAATGGAATCATTGAGATCATTACAATGTTACCTACTTACATATAAAACGTCTAAGAGGTACGATCTAGGCGTAAGTTAAATAATACTTTAAAGTAGACTGGTTTGGTACGATAGTGCTACCGGCCAACAAGATTACACAACGCACCCAATGTTTAAATTTAAAAATGTAAAAATCTAAATATATGTTATTTATGATAGAGGGCATTAAATATGTCAGAAAACTCAACTACTGATAATTACAATGAGGTCCCAACACTTTTGCATTGAATCTAAAGAGGTTCGAATTGAGATTGACTCCTTATTTTTTTCAATGCTCACCTCTATAATTAGGGCTTTCTTTTTTTATACGACGTAAGTAGCAAACGAGCATACAGTCCGCCTGATAGAAACCAGAATATAACAGCATTTAACGCTGATATTATCAGGCAGAAATAGGTGCGGTGGTGCCTCCAGAGCCGAAATAGAAAGATTTCTACCACCTTCTATTTGATGTAATACATAATATCTTCAAAATGCCTGTGTATTAAATCGAATTATATTAGACTATTTCTTTTGGTCTCAATATATATATTTCATAATTTACTTACATATTTTTTTCTTTTTTTTTTGCAACTACAACGTAAGCATGACAGACAAGTCGATCCAAGTGCCTTAGAATATTTATTTATTTATGTATTATTTATTGAACAAAAAATTTATTGTAGTACAATAGGCGGACTTAATGCCTAAAAGCATTTTCTACCAGTCAACCTTAAGGATGTGCAGAAAAGGTGGATCTATGTGAAATATATGTGAAATTAGAATTAGAACATATGTGAAATTAAGAAACTGTTTTTCTGCAGACTGTACCACATATATGGCAGTTGTGTAATCATGTTGGCCGAGCACCGAGCCGCTCGGAAAGCGTGAGGTAATGATCACCGACCGTCATTGCCGGGTGACGGGATGTTGACTTATATTCCGTAATTATTGTATTACAATATACAAAGTATCGATACGATAGTATACGATATCGTTGTTCGTTACCATAACGTAACGATTGTAATCGTTAATATTAATAACTTTACGTTACAGCGTTGCGAACGATAATAGTTGAGTTGTATAAGATATATAACAGAAAAAATATAACTATTTTTTTTAGAAAATCAAAATATTTTTTATTATCAGTGAATGTCAACATCCCTCGTTAATGTCAAGCCTACATATGTATAATGTATACTTGCCAAGTATACAACCAACACTCGGATATACAAAATGGCGTAGTACAAAAATTGTAATGGCTCAATCTTGTATAAACTATGCATTTATCAATAAGTTTTATTTACATGGCTCTCTATTGCACGATGTCAACATATCTATATTATTAATAACAAAATGCCCTGGTTCCGTACAAGGAGCTCAACTGTGTTCAGCCGTGTTCAGCGGCGTTCAGCCGTGTTCAGCGGTGTTCAGCCGAAGCGTTCCTTGACGAGGAACATGAGCTTCTTCTTGCCCTTGTACTTGAGTTTGATCTCCTGCAGCAGCGCCGCGAACTGGTGCGGCCCGTCGTGCGCCAGCGCGAACGTGTCGCGAGCTTTACCTGCAAACAAATTAATCTATTATAATAAGTTTTTTTACGGAGTAGCAAACGAACATGTAGTCCAGTTGATGGTAAGTAGAAATTACCGCTCATGGAAATTTGTAATCCACTCTAGTAAAGACTAGAATTCTACTTGAAGCTGACTACAGGTGCTTCTGCCTTTGAGGACTAAGTTGGAATGCCGCGATAAGTATATCTTTTATTACTACACCCTCCAAACCAGAAGATAGCAGCGCTTAACACCGCTGTTATTAGGCAGGAATAGATCTGGCGATGTTGTCTCCTGAGTTGAAGTCCAACGGATTCTACCTTCAATTATGATAAGTTTTTACGTGTTAAATGATCTTAGGACTCCTTTATATCTATAAACATTGAACGTGTCAGACACGGACAGAAAAACATATTTTTCTACATGGCGTTTGACAATTATAGTGTCTTTACGGATGTGTTACAGCAAATATAAATACGTAATTACATTTTGTTTGCCATATGAAGCAGCTGTGACGATTTTCGCAACTCCTTAAGAGATGGCGCCACATGTATCTTAAAACGCGCTACTGAAGTTTTTTAAACAATTTCTAAGACTATCGAAGCACGATTTCTCGAGGTATGATGCTCAACCGAAAGATCTCGCTTCGATACTTCTGCGACCATCATCGTAGTAAGGTTATCCAGGCATATATTTCTTTTGTTTTCGAGGGGGAAACCTTCAAAAGGTACCCCGTGCCGTGGGAGCGTCACAGGGTTATGTGGGATTTTTACCCACTAAAACCCCCACGGTGGTTGTCCTCAGCGCTACGTGGAGGACTCCGGGATCTCCGTGGGAACGCAACCGGAGTCCTTTGAGCGCATTGCCCCGTCGGGCTCCACTCAGGTGACGTGTACGCCACACCGTCATCACACCTTTCCTGGTGTTAACGACGGTATGAGACCACACATACCGTCGTCCTTCTCGGAGTCGCTGGCTGGGCGGTTTGAGCTCCCACTCTTCCCGCCCGCAACCCCGGAAGCCCCTTTTAGTCACCTCTTACGACAGGCAGAGGATACTGTAGCCCTACTCTGGTCCCGGAACCACAGGGACAGATCTGGAGGTGACCAAGCTGCCGCTTCGGAAAGATTCGCTAAAGAAGTTTCAAATACGCATAAGGTATATCGCTACCATATTTTTTGCACCACCAGCCGCCGCTGACCGCATATCACGCACAAGTGGGTAAAGCTACTGACGCGTTCGCTTTTCCGCGGTTTAGGTAAAAGTCAAACCGCAGGTATGCGTCGTAAACTCACTTCGCTATTTAAACGCATACGGTGTTGGGTTACGTTGTGCTTTCTAATGTTTATGGGGGTTATGTAACTAATTTTACAAAAATATATGGTGTAAAGACGAATAGTTTGAGTCCCACTACAATTGGACCTACTTATGCAAACAGGAACCAATCCACACAACGACAGTTTCGATAGAAAGCCATTTTTGTAAAAATTTTGTATGCTGTAAAATTTTAGGATATTTTTAATAACATCTATTTACAATATTGGACAAAATAATTTGTTCTATGAATATAAATATAATATTATTGAAAATCGTCAACATTTTTAAAAGATTTTGGCGTGTGTGTGGATTGGTGCCTGTTTGCATAAGTAGGTCCAATGGTCATGAACATTTTCAATACATATCTTTTTAAATGATGAAAACAGCGTGTATGCAGTCTACTTGATGGTAAGTGGCAACCATGTGTAAGACTCTAATGATTACAGTAGACAAACCTCTTGAACGCTACTGTGCAAGGTTCTCATCCCGAAACTGAGCGAACCTAAGAGTATTCCCGGAAAATCGTGATTCGTCTAAAAATAGTCAAATGGATATATAATAAGATAAGATATAAAACAATGTTTTCAAGTTAAAACTGAACACCTGAATATGTTCCCTAACGTTTCAAAGCAGTACCAGCCCAAAGATACGAAAAAAGGCAAAGGGCTTTGCAAAACCCGATTTCCGAATTTTGTCTTTTATCAAACGCGAAATGAACGCTACAGTATTGTAACTATAATTACTTAAGCGACAAAAATATTCTACACCAAAATATAGTCAATATACAACCTACGTAGGTGCAACACGAGTCAGGAACTGGTCGGTACCCAATCTAACGCCATTAATCAGGAATGCGCCCGCGCTCTATTTACACAGCGCTTTTATAAAGACGTTTATTCCCCTGACTTGTAACACAGCCTCGGTCCAAACGGGAGCCATGTTGGAAACTAGGACAATATCTATCTTATACCGGTCTGACACCTAGTGGGTTTGATTCCCGGTTAGACAGATAACTAAATGGTAAATTTGGATTTCTGCTCTGGGTCTGCGTGTTTGTCTATTCGTCTTTGTTTCTCCATGGCACCTACGATACAAGGAATCCTAGGGTGAGGCTGTGAGTGTAGAAAGCGTCTTTAACGTCTTGGCAAACGAGCATGCAGTGCACTGATGGTAAATGGCAATTGCCGCCCATAGATATATAATTCAGTCCACATAAGACTACAATCCTACCTGAAGTACACCACAGATGCGTTGCTACCCCTGAGGATTAAGTTGGAATGCCTCAGTTAAGTAAATCTCACTTACCATACCCTTCAAACCAGAAGACAGCAGCGCTTAAAACTGCTATTATTAGGCAGTAATAGGTGTGGCGTTGATGCCTCCAGAGTCGAATTACAGAGGGTTCTACCACCTTCCTAACGTACCTACAGAGGTACGGCTCATATTTTTAAAACCACAACATAGGCCTACATTACTCAGAATAATTTTACCCTTTGGTTGTATTATAGCAACTATTCTGTCTCGTTCGCACCATAACATGCATTTTTATTATATTTAAACCTTCAAATTATATGCGTTACTAGAATGTATTCAACGCAGGGTGTTGTATTGAACCTTTGTCAACCTCTAACTATCCTGGCACTCCTAATAAATGTTCTAAGCCTGTTTTAGTTAAGAAATCGGCGCCAATAAATGAAACATCTTTGAAACAACTATTCATAATCTTCTAACACAAACTATACAATTATACAATTAGCTTTCGTAGCAAAACAAGTCCCAATCTGTTACCATTTATCTGGAGTTTACCGTTCGTCCTATTCAACCAATCCCTATTGATTTTATAAAGTCGTTTGTATTGAATTGTTAACAAGATGTAGCTTTAAACCGCTTTTGACTATAATTTGTATTACTTGCAACTAACCTTTAAGACTGATTTACTAGTCGTAGTGTTTTTATTTATAAATTCAATCATAAAAAAATATGGAGAAATCAAAATCGTTATGTAACGTTGCCATATTAATACATAATAATTTATGTATTAATATATAATAATTTTATGTATTTTGTACCTATAATAAATATATTAGTAAACTACGTTCTTTAGAAAATAATTATAAAGAAATAACCTTTTGTATTTCGACTCCTAGAGCATCAATTCTACAACTTTTTTTTATATGATGGAGTAGTAAACGAGCATGCAGTCCACCTGAAGGTAAGTGGCAACTGCCGCCCATCGACATTTGTGATCCACCCCAGATAAGACCAGAATCCCAACTGA
>DWRA01003639.1:0-11792 GCA_018250295.1 Spathilepia clonius | reverse complement strand
AGAGCGTGCCGTTTGGCTCTCCTCCGAAGCGCTTCGACCGTCTGTCCGTCCACGGGGGAAGTCCCCTGACGGTGTCATTGCTTACCTATCCTAACCAAATTTAACCTATAACTTAGCATGATAATATATTTCCATAGTTACAAAAAACGTAATCGGAATGGTTCTCGAGTTATAAGCGGGCAAACGAACTTACTGGCAAATGTTCTGTTTTATAATAATTATATTACGATTAAAAAATAATAGCAGCCATTGTGTGTACAGTAAACAATTTCAAAGCGAAAATTGGATATTCTCGAATCATTTTTAACAAGAAAACTACCTCAAAATCTAATAATACACTTTAATTTTAATGACGTGTACCAACCAACAAGCGCCCATAATACACAAAACTTTCCTTTGATCTTTGTCGCCGATGTTTTATTAAAGTCCCAAACGGAAATTACCAAGATTTTAATTAAACTTCAAACTTAGCAAGTATTTAACCGACGAACATCACCACGTACATGTATGCGATACGCGATAAAAGTTTTGGAAAGAGTTTTCTTTCAGTCAGCGAATGAGGTTGAGGTGCCTCAGTAATGGCATTATCTATAGGCGTGTAGGGTTGCTTGTCTGCTTCTTTATTAGCTTTAAGATCATAAAAAACTAGCTGTTAGTGCTACTTTTTCCTAGTTAGTGGATACCTTCATCATAAAATTAATCTATTGTCCAAATTTCATAGTTCTAGCTTCAGGAAGTTAGAGTCTGTGATGATTAGCCAAGAAGCGAGTCCTTCTGCGTTTATAAATATGGATAGTGTAGATCACTTCGCATAGTAACTAACGCAGGTCAGAATTAAGTACTACTAGAATTTAATTACAGATTTTTATCTCTTAGGTCCACACATTTACGTCAGCTATAGAACAGTTCCTTACGAGAAGCGATAACATTTCGCTTCACACAAGTATTTCGCTTAAGTGACAGACGCGACTCCACTGAAGATAATGTAATTATTGCGTCAGCTGTAATTAGCTTTACCTCAGACGTCTTCTAATATTGTCATCAACCGTAGGTACCAAGTAATTTTAGCTATCAAAGTCTATTGTTGCTAATGTTGTGACTTTAAACAACTTTATATTACAATTTTCTTGTTGATATATCGCGAGAGGTTTTCGTCAAGTTGACATTATGAATTATGTAAATATGAATTATGTACATTCATTTTTAACATATTTTTGCTCTGTTTTGGTTTTCCTTTGCCTTTGTTTTAAAATTTGGTCTATACATGTGAAATAAAGAGTATGATAAGTAAAGATAGAGCTCAGAGAGATAATCAAAATATTAAACGTCGTAAAATAATTCTATATTTTTTAATCCTATTATATTCCCAGTATAAAATATAATTACCAAGACTCAGCACAAATATCTAAATCCATTATTTAGATATTACGCATAAATAGGAGTAATACTAAGAGTCGCCAGTACTGAACGTAAAAATGATTATCATTCTACACGGCCCATCGAGGTAATAGAATCAGGATTTAATAAATTCCCAAAAGTGTTTAGTACCGTTATAGTTAAAAGCCAACTGTGCTTGCCCACTTCCCGTTGATTACTGCAAAAAGTTTCATTCCACGAACGGTTTACCTTTCATCGCGACCGAGTACCCTCACGTATTCTATGTCCAGAGCATTCCATATTACGTAAACGCAATTAGGTCCCGGTCCTTTCTTCTCCATATGTTAAAAAGACGGGACGTAATCCGAACTTATTGGCTCTCCTCCAAAACAGATATCGAATTTCTTGCCCTTCATTACAATAAAAAAGTTTCGATGGCAGATAAGAGAAATTTCTTTCTTGCCTTATAAACGCTCGTTCGATTTATCGCGGGAATTTCACGGATTCGGGCACGATTTCGTTCTTTGGCTTTATCTTCAAGAATTGAAGACATGACGGATGGGCGGCGGGTGAATAATGAATTGAATCTACATAGCGACTCGATTCAAGGGATATTACATAATATATTCACAAAGATGTATTCGTCAATTCCATGATTAATTTTGGAGCTTAACATGTGGAAGCACTTTACCGTTAAGATGAGATTGTCATTGAAGTTAGGATTATCGATCAGCTGAAACTTGTCGAATATTTTGATAGGCCCGCAAGTAATTAATTTTCCCATCGACTCTATTAATTGACTTTTGGAATCAAAAAGTAATTACTTAAAACAGCCAAGTTGTTACGAACGCCCTTGATTGATGTTCATCAAAAGAAATATTAAAGAAACTGAGGTGAAATAACAAAAACTTTGAATATTGAACTTGAAAAAATGTTGAAGTAAAGTGTTAAACGTTAGTATATTTTGCTTAAAATGCTGGAAAAGCACTCGATCGAGGTTTTACAATGTAACCCACAAGGATAACAACACAACAATGTTGGTAAACCGCATACATTACTTCAATCCCATTTGAGGCTAATTACAAATGTTCATGGCTGGCAGTGATAACTTACCATTACATGAACGGCATCTTCATTTACTGCTTTAAAATCCTTCTTCTAAGACATGCTTTCTACATTCATATGTCTTGAAATTTATTTGAGCCCAAACTTATTACATATGTATTTTTGCAATACCGTACATCCAGCAGTCTTTGAAAAATTATTAGCTGATATTTGTTATAATCTCCTGCAGATGGTTAATACAACCAACTACGATGACGTGACTGCCACTTACGTCTGTTTATCGTTGCCTAAAATTCAGATAATTTTTCTTTGAGGTCATAGAAATAGCAAATGAACAAGTTAATCTGATATCCAATGGTGTAACTGTGATGAAATGCTTTGAAAACGAGCGTTCTTTTATTATCACACCTTTCAAAGAAGAACACGCCAGAGCTACACTGCTGCTACTTTTTTCCCTTTGTTCAAATGTAGCTAACTTATGACCACTTAGGCTTTATTACGAGTAACTAACCTCTGTTCGTCTTTAACTTAGTCCTGAGGTTGACAGAACTATATTTTACGAACGAAGAGACGAGCACTATATTTTTTGTGATCCAACCCCAGCGTCAAATCCCAAGGAATTAATTATAGCATTTAGTGAAAATTGCCGATCATTTGGATAGAGATGGATTAGTGGAAATTGGTTTTCAGGCCTTCAAGATGAGATTAGTGGAGCTAACGCTGTCCAACACTAATCCGACGTAAGCTCTGTATGTAATTCGATAGCCTTGGATATTGTGGGATTCTGAACTTAATGAACATACATGGTTATTGTTATGTAAACTGTTCGTGAATCAGCAATTACGGTTACATAATTGTTCGTTGGTGTTGTAAGAGAATGCTGTGAAGTACCTAGTAATGACTTGGCATTGATAGAACTCTTTGTGATAAATTTTGATTTGTAAGACGTTCCAATACAAAACTTTTAGTCATATAATAAAATATAGATGTCACCACACAATTAAATTAATTTTCATTATTATTGTTTTCAGTTAATCGTAAAATAGGTAAAAGCATATAAGCAATGGCTTAGTGCCATTATAGCGCAAACTCTAAAGTGAAATGTCGAACAATAAAAACCGACTAACTATGAATATAACTCACACTAAATATCCGGAATTGAATAAAAGAAAATATATTTCAGTCTTTACTAACGATTTACTGAATAATAACAACGAGGTACTGAAACCTAAAACGAGTTTCAGTCACATTATTTAGTTTTAAGTTATATACGGCGCAACATGCACACACACCTACATACACACACAGACACTAATTAAATGCATATAATTCCTAAAATGATTCTTCATCATCTTCATATATTATTTTGTATGAACATTTTCTTTACACTATATTTTTTATCTTCGAATTTAAATCTTATTTTTAGTTTAATTTTATTAAATAAGAAAAAAAAACATAAATTTAGTACGTCATTAACTTCGTAACGATCGACGGGCAACGTCAGCGCATTGCCAAATCGCTGACAAGACGAGCCAGTGGTTCTATATAGGTTAGCAGTTCAACGGCATCGAGCTGTTTTTCATTGGGGCGGCATGACACCGACACGGCAACGACAACGACATCAGTACCCTTATATGAGTTTTTTAAGTTTCAGCCACTCGATCATCGTTAACGAGTTGGCCCATACTTCTCCTAGCAGTGCACACTGCAAAATCTTTAGTTCAGATACGTTCCGTGGGGACGCTGCTAAGAGAAGTATGGGCCAACTCGTTAACGACCATCAAATCACTGAAACGTAAAAACCTCATACTATTGGTACAGTTGAAGCATAATTCTATGAAATTATAGTGTACTCTGTCTCACTGGCTCGACACGACACGGACATGTCATTATCGGCACTAATATATCGTCGACAGCAACGGCACGACGATGTCGGCCGACATCTTTATAATGAGTAAAATTCCATATTTGAAAGCGCTAGTTGACGTATACTTTATCCTTCACTTGTAATATGTCGTGTCGTTGACTACACCGTTTCACTGAACATCAAAAACTGCTTCCCGGTCGAACACTAGATACTCGTTCTACTATATTTAAAAAGTACATATATAATAAATAGTAGTAAACCAAACAAATTTACTCGGCCCAAAAATTTCGACATAAGCCTGAAATAACTTACAATTTAAACAAACTGAACAACAAGTTAAATTACGCAACATTCGTATGAATCAGTATGTATTTATGTTTGCTTTTATGATATATAATGTAAAGAACAAGCTCACTAACTTGAGCATATAAATCAGGGCCTGACGAGGGTGGAACAACGCTATCTTGCTAAATGATTTATATTTAGTGTTGTGCTTGAAATTGTTTATTTTCGTGTATTTATCATTTTAACGACCTACGTGGCGTAGCGGTAAGTATACTGGTGTGACAGGTAGTTTCCGGGTTTGATTCCCGATTAAGTAATGATGAATTAGATGCTGGTTTTGTGGGTATGTGTGTTCTTGTCTTTATGTCGGTGGTGACCATGACACAGACGCGCCTAGCATGCGGCCATTAACTTAATTAGCGTGGTTTTGTGGTTCTTATCATGAAAATATGTTTTATAAAATTTAAAGGTGGTAGAACCCTCTGTGGCTCGACTCCGGCGGCACTACCGCCGCACCTATTTCTGCCTTATAACAGCAGTGTTAAACGCTGCTGTGTTGTGATTTGAAGTGTGTCGTAAGGGAGACATATTTTTTCAAGGCATTCCAGCTTAGTTCTCAGGGGTAGAGGCGCATCTGTGGTCGACCTGAGATAGGAATCTAATCTTATCTGGGGTTGATTACAACCGTCCATGGGTGGCAGTAGCCACATACCATTAGGTGCACTGTATGCTCGTCTGCTACTTCCAAATTAAAAAAAAAATGTATAAACAAAGCATTAGTAGTAAGGTAAAACTGTCTATTAGAAGCCTAGTAGACACTACTGTTTATTTCAGTAACATGCGTGAGTTTAGAATTTACCCCACATCGATTATACATAATAATAGAACATATTTTTTTGTGTCAACCGACTGGTTAAAATACCTAAAATAATGTCACCCATTTATCTCAGCTTATCTTTATCTCAATACTAGGCACAGATTTCTTCTCAAAATTAGGTTTAGACTTTAGTCGATAAACTTCAACTAACTTTAAGAATACATGGAAAACTGAAAATTATATACGATTATTTACGATGCTTCCCTCGAAAAGATGTTTCTAGTTAGAATATTCATAATTTTCCAACTTGCGAAGACCGTATGTACACTATGAAGTTCAGCTTAAATTTATTTTCTCTCCGATAAATCAGTTTTCACTCGGTTAGTTTCAACTTACATTGTTATTTAACACGATAACAATCTGGCTTCAGTTTTATGGTTACAGTGACCTTTCTGAATTTATGAGTTAATCTGAGCATTGACTTTTTATATGTAATACGTACAAAAAAAATACAGAATTATTAAATAAGCTATTTACCTCCACTGTTACTGTAACATTTCCCAAAATTAAATTAGCAGGCTAGTTGAAGGAGAACACTTCTTGTTTATTTGGTGTTGATTTCAACATCTGTTTGATTATTATGTCTGAAATTACACTACGACTCTCATTTGAACGACAATTGCATGTAATTTCGCTCCTGTTAAAGTTCTGATATTGCTGCTCGACCCACTTGTGAACAATAAAGAACACAAGCATGTGCACACTTTGTTCGATTCTGGAGGCCTTACTGCTACATCGGTTTCTGGTTTACAACAGTAGCGTTCAAACGTTGCTTCGTTCTGGTCTGAAGGGTGTAGTAAGAGAGAAACACTTATACGTTTCAACTAAGTCCTCAAGGGTACTATCTGAACTTCAGACACAGCTCTACCAATTCTACTTAGAGTTTAGTTCGGATGTGTATGGGTAGTAGTGGTCACTTACCATAAGGTGGTCTGCGTGCTACTTCTGTATTATAAGTAAATCGAATAGTTTTCTATGATCTCCTACGAGTCCCTTTGCAAATGTAGCATTAAACTTTAATGTATGAAGGTATTTGCACAAGTAATTAGTGCTGTCGTGTGCTATATTAATGTGTTAATATTAATATGTTAATTTTGGGAGCTTAAGGGATGATAATCCTATTACACCCCTTCCATTTTACATTCAACGAATCGTTAATAAAATCATAAGACCACATATTAGCACATGAATGGAATATTTTATAAATATTTAAAAGACAGAATCAATCCAAGTTTAAGGCCCGAAGTCGGTTCTTGTAATAATCGCTTCCTATAATAAGAAGGAGCTATTTAGAGTAGATTCTAGAATCGCCTGGTCATTCTTGTCAAGGAAAAACAAAAAGCTAAATAAATAGTATCTTTTTATAGGAAGGAAATAGCAAACGAGCATGCAGTTTACCTGATAATAAGTGACAACTGCGCCCATGGACATCTGTAATCCTAAGTAACTCCAAATAGAACCAGAATTCTGAGATCAACCACATATGCATTGCTACCCCTGAGGACTAAGTTAAAATGCCTCGGATACGTGTGTATCCCTTACCACACCCTTCAAACCAGAATACAGCAGTGCTTAACACTGTTGTTACTGGGCAAAAACAATAAATAGAAATATCTATATTAAAATTAGACATCCGAACTTCCTCGATCTTCTTCACGGATTCCATGGTACCCTTGTTAACTAAATTTGAATTTCACGTAAATTTTTATTTAACTTTATTTTTTAAACACAGAACACAGCAGCAGGGGTGTCGCAGCAGATCGTGTAAGTTTTCACCTCAAAAGCGCTTCAACTTCACTCTGCAAACGAAACAATTACGTACATTTGCCGCGAGGCAAGACGCACTTAAAAATTACCTCCACTCAGATACATTTATTATGGATTTGTGGGAGTTAACACCTGCCTCGGCGAAGTAAGTTTGTTTCGAAAAAGCGTCGGAATTTGTTGTTTGTTTGTTACGAACGCTGTTCAGATAAATTTAGCCATAAATTAGCTGCCGCCGGGTCGGAGGTGGTTTTTCATTCAAAATTGCCGCTCTCGACTTTCGGGAGTGGAGAAAATGGGGCCATATCGGTCGAGCCCTTACTATTTGCTTACAATTATTTTTGTGTCGAAGTACCATTCATATCGCGCATACGCCGACTAAGTGTAGACTACTCTATATATTTTTTTGTAACCAAAGTAAAATATATAAAACAAGTATTCCTATACCAACAGCAACAAACCCCTAAATTACGTTTTAATAGTAATAACATAGTTGTGAAATAGATTATTGTATATCTAATATAATTATTTCATAGTCAGATTAGGGTAGATGTCAGTAAATTGTAAAGAAAATATTTAGTTATAGTAATGGGCAGTAAGCGAGAGTTAAAAAAATACGTAAACATTTAAGCACCATTCGTTTAAAAATATGTAGTCACTAGCTAAAATTGTACCATTCAACATCATATCTGTGAAATACACAGCCACGCAACATCAAGCGAAGAGGCTTTCGCTCTTAAACAGCATTATCGGGTAAGTGGACTCTACGACGGATGGTCGTAAAGTGTCGCTCGCGGTACGTGCTGGGCCTTTTATACCTCTGATCCCCTCCTCCACCACTCATCGCGATATGGCTCACAGGAACACTAACAATATTGCCACTATAGTAGTAAAGTTCCTTCTTTATACATTTACTTTGAAACCCTCGGGGATTTTCAGTAGTGATCCTATGCTTACTTTGTCATTTTCTTTTTTGTGTCAACATGGCTTTTAACCAAAGTAGTTTTACTCAACGTTTAATGTTAAATAATTTTTCCGGTTACAGTGCTTAGATTTTACGTAAACAATTTCATTATTCTGGTTTCTTTGAAATCTATTCTTATCATTACACTAAATAAAATACATTTCAAAAGTAAAAAACAAATTAGGACTCAAATTGGGAGGCGACTATTACCGAACGCATCTGTAACAGTAGTCTCACCACTACTATACGCTACGGTAACAACCACACAATTAAACAACACTTGAAGTTATTTTCAAGCGATTCACTTTTTCCTAAGAATTCATACATTTCGATAGGCTTTTAAAATTTACGCTATAATATACATAAACATAAACTTTGATACCTCCACAAATTGTTAATTGTTCCCGTGTTATTATTAAACACCTTAATAGGTACATCATTAAAATAACTTCAAGAAACTTTCACCGTGTAATGATACTTCTTGAGGCATCAAGCGATGCATTTTCAAGTTTGTTACGAACACATTAACAGTACTTGTTGTTTGTTGCGTGCCGTGGAATATTTAATAGCTCGCCGTGTTTTATTATATTTTTGGTAGGTTTTACAATTATGTAATTACGTTACTGCTAAAGGTTGTGAATGAGGGTTTAGTGCTTAACTCCTCGCACTTGCGAGATGGTGGACTTCACATTGCTTTGAGAACTTAACCCACAACTTTCAGGCTTATAGGCTTCCTTGCGATTATTAATTTCTATTACAAATTTGGATATATTACGTGCCAATTTTGGCCAAACTCTATTACGTACATGTAAGTACTCTATTACTTCAGCGACATTTATCAACAACGCCACCTTAAAATACATATATCATTATTATTATTATTACATTATTTCTTCAATACTTTTCCATTTTTAAACTATTGTATATACCTAAATCTACATAATAAACTCTCTTTACGCCATATTTCAAATCAATTCGTCAGTTGATCCACGAAAGAAGAGCAAACAAACTTTCGGATTTAAAATATCAACGAGAATTTTTCTTGTTACTTTAGTTCTACTTCGAGAGTTACTTCTTAGAATATTATTCTGGAATGCCTTTGAATATAAATATTATGAACCTTTATTCTAGAAGGGTAAAAGTGTAAAGTGAGACTGGAGTGAGTTTCAATAGTAATGCATATTTTATTACCTCTTTGGGAGCTAAAAAATATAAATGGGACACTTTCAGACGAGGCTTTTATAGGGAAATGATATGGAAGGTAAAACTACCTTCTTTTTGAAGGTAAAAATGTTTTCCCTAAAATTACTTTTAGATTTCTGGGCGACAGTTTTTACACAATGTTTCAGTATTATAGCAACAGTATAGTGATATTGTAATCTTTTATTAAGGTCGTGTCAGACAGACTGACGTTTTGGATATATTACATCTTAATTCTTAATGATAGCAACACTATAAATCTATCTATTCTCTTTTAATTCAATTTATTTCTAAATATCTATGAATGATAAGAAATGAGAAAATTATACAACTTTCTCGTAATATCTATAGTAAGTGCCTATAGTTATATTCGAAGTATAAGAATACTAATTACAAGCGAAGTAAATAATTTATCGATTTTTTTAAAACTCTACAGTAATCAATTGACGCTTATGCTACTTACGTATATTTTGCTAATTACATGCTGCCATTTCAGATTCCATTATTACATATAAAATAATAAATAAGTACGTTGTTTGTAAGCAAGTCATCAATTATAATATTCTAACTTCTACATAATGTAAGCCGGACGCCTGCCTCATATGAATTCATATGAGGAATATCCAAGATTATGAAGAAACAGCTCAATTCATAAACCAGACGTGCACAGTACACGTAATAGTTCATTTATATGACAAGCACCTTTTCTTTAGAAGGAATATTTATTTCCAAATCACGTCTTATCGTTATATAACATTCTTAAATGGAATTGGTATTTATGAAGATGAATTTTCCTTAACAAAAAGATTTAACTTTCTTATCAATGTTATTTAGAAAGACAATATTTAAAATTATTACTTGCTGACCAGTGGAGTAAAGTATTTTCATATTATATACATCAATTTAGTGGTATTTTAAAGAAATATTTTTAGCGTTGCTAAGCCTTAGGTTGAAAGGCGTGATAAGGGTATATGAGGCATTCCAACTTAGTCCTCAGACAAAGCAACATATGAATCGTCATTCTCACTTAAGACTACTATCTGGCCTTAATTACCAATATTTATGGACCACGGTAAAAATTATCCTCACTAGTAGCAACGCATTTGTGGCCAACCCCAGGTAGGACTTCAATTCAGTTTGCGGTTGCTCACAGATGTCGACGGCAGTGACTACTTACCATCAGGTGAGCTGTACGCTCGTTTGGTAATTTAATTTCATTAAAAAAATATTTTGTTGAATTTCTATATGGAAACCAGTTAAAAGGTCTGCTTAATAACACAAACAATACATTTCATGTGATTTCACTACAAGGAAACACTTAACGTGTGTTGGGCGGGACAGTGGAATGGTGGGCGGTGCCTTTAGACTTTTATGTCTGCGAACAGTTTTTACTGCGGAGATACGATCGAAGAATTGTTTCGGCCTTCACAAAGTTTTACGACCGCACAGATAAGGCCCGATTCTCTAATGTTATGAAATTGTAACTGAAATGTCTGTGTAACATTTCTTATCAGGGAAAACCAATTTTTCCTTATGTTTTTGTTCCGGGTAAAATCTAGAGAGCGATAATGGTACGTTTGAATTTAATGATTAAAATTAGATCAGATTTTTTGTATAGAAATTTAGTAGTCTTTAAGGTAAATTATAGCTTTAATGTACTCTTTTTGCTTAAGAGAGTTAGTAAATGTGATCTAAAATTTAGTTAAAATAGGATGTATTGATTAGCATGAATCTACTGTAACTTACAAATACAAAATAATATTATAACGACATAATTATGCTTTACATAACAGTAATTTTTCAATTTACAAGCTGTACTTTACAGTCGAAGTCACAAGCCTAAGGTAGTTAAGAAATTAATAAAAAGTTGAAATTGTAGGGCGTAGTGTTTCAGAAACAGATAGAGGGCGCCACCTGTCACCGAATTGGATACACGACGCGAATAGTAATGCAATTCGTGCAAAAGAAACATTTAGAAGTTTAATTCAGACATAACTTTTTTCGGGTTGAGTTGATCGTGAATAGAATTAAGTTAAGAAAATTTTTGATAGATTAAGGGTAAAAACATAGGTGCTTCGAATTTTTCTTATACATATTTGTCGGTTATTGGTTTTGTTACCATGAATAAAATTAAAAGGCTTATGTTGAGGTTTCTGTTTGAGCGTTGTTTTCGCGTTCAATCTTATGACGAGTTCTGCGTCAAAATGTGGTGGATTGTACTTTAAGTGTACCGCAGTTAAAAAGAGATTCGCGACCAGTAGATGAACAGAAAAAGAATGCGGCCCATTACAATGCAGTCTAGGCCCCCTACTGACCTTAATAGCTATAGAAAAATAAAATTAGAAAATACTAAACGGGCAAGATAGGACAGTTTTATGTTATATACATAAAAC
>DWRA01003638.1:0-11792 GCA_018250295.1 Spathilepia clonius | reverse complement strand
CAGCAGCGCTTAACACTGCTGTTATTAGGCAGAAATAGATGTGGCGGTGGTGCCGCCGGAGTCAAACCACAACGGGTTCTACCACCTTTTAAATTTATATTATATTTATTTTATTAAAGGTACGAACTCAAAGAGGTATTTTTGTAAATCAAGTCTTTGACATTGGGCTATTAAATGAGCTAGGCATAAAAGCTAAATGTAGCATTTCTGGTAAGTGAGATAAAAAAAATATATCATTTTTATAATTTTTTATACAAATCAAAATGATAACTAAATCGGTATGTTCTTTAGATTTTATGTATTGTTTTACGCAAAAAGTTTTTGTGCGAAGTAGAGCAAGCTCCTTGGCGAGCGACAGTACTAACTCGTCAACTCATGTAACTATGTCTACAATGAAAATTCTACATTATCAATAACGCAGGATTGGCGCAGGTACACGTAGTTTTCATATTTAACGTTTGAGCTTTTTATGTTATCATAATATTTAGTAACAGTTTAAACATAAAAATATAACTACAATATTATTTTGTATAAGTAGGTATGTTATAATAATTATTATCAGGATCATACAAAAACAAAGATAATAAATTAATGTAATACAAAAAATACTAACAAAAAATAAAGTACCTAATATAAGTTAAGATTAATTAACATATCGAATAAATAAGATCTGTTATTTTAAACAAATATCTAAGATACCAAACATAAACGTATAATAAGTAGTAGAGCAAGCTCCTACTGAAGCGCACGCTCATGACTCACGGATGCGCCCGCATTCTAACGTCAGATGGTTCAAACAGTCTCTACGTAGAATCGTAGTTTGTTTTGTAAAATTCATTGGTTAAATATATTGTATATGTTTTTCACGGCATTGTAATTTTTAAATTAAGTGTACTTTATTTACACTTTGTAGGTACTAAATCCATTTTCGAAATCTTATCCTATGTATTTTGCCTTTATTTTTTAATTTTCATATTAGTAATATTTTTAGTGAAACAAAACTTTATCCACAATCAATTACAATTTTGATAAAATGTCTTTAAATAATGAATATAACAAACTACTTTGTATTGTATTTTAGTTAGTACTATTGTATGTGTAAATATTCAGATTTATTCGAATTATTTTAATTGTAATTCTCAGACCGTCCAAAGTTCATTACAAAGTGCAATGTAGAGCAACCTTCTTGGCAACTCTCAGGCTGTACTCTACGCGGATACGCCCGCATTTTGTACTCACAATGGAGCTATGGGTCCGCCGACGGAATCTATTAAAATCTGTTTAATAGAGAAAAAGGGAATTTCGCAATATGTGCAATTTTAGAATAGGTACCTATCCTATTATTTTGAAAAATTAAGCGCGGAGTTCCGCCTACGTGCACTTTTGTGCGTAGGTTTAATAATTTTCTTATTGTATATTATGAAAAAACTATAGGCACATGTATCCAAATACAACTAGAAAATATATTTATGTTCTTCGTAGTATGATGAGCTTCTCGGTTCGATATCAGGTAGCGCTAGTATACTTTGTACAGACATTTTTAAACCAGAACTAGCACACTTATTTCGGGCTAGTGAGGATTCAAGGGTCTATCAAGAGAGACATACTTATCTGAGGCATTTTAACATAGTCCTCAGGGGTAGCAAATACATCTGTGGCCAAACTCAAGTAGGACTCTATCTTATCTGTCGTTTATTACAGATGTCCATGGGCAGGTAGGAGCCGCTAATAAGGTGGACTGGATGCTCGCTTGCTACTTCCGAATAAAAAACGTAGTATACTACTATACAATAAACTAGAATGTACTAACGGTACTACACAACGAGCCCGTTATGTACTATTACGTAGTTATCCATCGTTTAATATTTAGATTGCATGACCAATATCACAATTAGAAAAAATGAAAAAAATTTAGGACTTCTCAATGACTATCCCTTACCCTTACATTTAGTGACATTTTTACATAAAACTGATAAACTCGAGTAGTGCTATCGGGTAAGACCAGATCAAGAAGTTACCATATAAACTCATGCGCCATTCGATTAAAGCTCCGTCTATTTTATTGCATGTTTTGGATAATTGGATCTAACTTTGCAGTCATTATGTTGCTTACACGAACATGAAGAATCTTTATGAATTCTTAGCATATATTATTAACTAGATTCCCTTGTACCTTATTAAATACAGAATTTATTAAGTTTTTACCATTTTTAAGTTAAAAATAAACAGTCGTCTTTTCTACAATTCTTAACAATCGACCAATTGAAAGATGAGAGATATTTTTGGTATCTACTTAAAAAATAACACAAGCGAAATGAAAGAGTACAGAATATGTTCAAGTAAGCAACTAGGTAGTGATTACAATATCTCATTTCCCTTTAATAAAGGAGCATTTAAAATATTCAGCCTCAAGCAAAATTCAGTCGCCAATTTGGGAACCTGTTTAGAAATTATAGGGTCAGGTTAGAAGCTGGGTTGAAGCGAAATTATTGTGGCTACATGCACAGGTACAATGCGATCATATTATGGTTTAAGTAATATCAAACACTGATTGTATTGACTTCAATGTCCTTCTGCATTTAACAGGAATAAGTTATTCTTGATAATTAGCTTTATGTGTACCAATGTTGAGATATGATTAAAAGAAAGAATAATAACACAATAAATTCATAGTAATATCCAGCAAGATTGTAGTGATCTGGTAAATTTAAGATCTTAGGTAGTTTCTACCTTCAAGCATAAAAAATATTTTTTACTGGGCTATTCGATATAAAACTATTACTTTTAACTGTTATCTATTATTTGTCAATCACTTGAAAATATTTTAACTGTTATCTATTATTTGTCAATAATTTGAAAATATTTTACCAAAATATTGATCAAGAAACACAGTTTTAGCATCATTTAATAAGTTGAACAATTTATAGACTACCAGATCCTCTTATTAATAAAATTAAATTCATTCTAATCTGTATTTTAAGATTTATCTATCTAATTACTTATTCAAAGCTCGCATGCAGGATAGAAAAAGTATAGAAACAGGTTAAGCGTAAAATCATGGTGCCATCAGAGTTCCGTCGTAGTTCGTTCAACAAAAAAAAATAGGAAATTTGTTAAAAAATTGAGTGTTTTAAGTCAGCAATGTAACAATTCACTAATGTGATGAAAAATGTAAATGAAATGATGGTACTTACCCTATGTACCTTTCCCAAACGAGAAGCAATATTGTTAACTTTTTAAAGATTTTTGAAAATAATTTGTAACGCCTATAGAGAAATTATATGTAGATCGGTGCATACCTAACCACCAAAATTAATGTAAATGTTTTTGTTAATGCAAGTAGGAGAGTAAACTACTTTTTAAAAATCCAAACATACATACTGCATTCTTAATAAGTTAATAATTTTGTTATTTATGTATTTATTGTAGTATAATCATTAATACAAAATGCTACGAGCAGCACTTATTACTTAAAATTAAACATGACCACATATTTTTCGTTTTGTCGTTTCACTCGAGGAACCCTAAATGCCCGTAGAGCCATAAATAAAGTCGACTGAATCTCAAACCGTACACAATTACTTTAAAGGAAATAGATTAATGATTAAACAATTCAAATAACTACATCGAATGTTGTTTTATATCAGGAACAAGCGCAAAAATGTCTCTTGTCTCTATTATTTCTTTTTTGTAAAAATCCATATAGAAATAGAAACATATATTTTTCTTAGATAATGTATCTGTTAGTAGTTTAGACCAACAACTGTATAATTCATGTCTGAACAAAAACTTACGTATATCATAAGCACGATTTTATACGTATACTTATCTACTTGGTGTGGTTATTCCGTCTTTTGGTATCGCAGCACTAAGATATATTTTTGCCGCTTACTTTTTACTGATTTAGTAATTCGTGCATCTACATAATTACTTTTTGCCGATAAATGTTTGAAATGTATTATCCATGATACTCAGCAATATTTATGAAATTTATCTTTCTATAATTGCCTTTTAATTAATTTTGGATACGAAACGGAAATGTTTTTACCAAGACCGTTACTTTCTCTTGCAGTCCGGTCGTTATGAATTTTGTAAAAATTTTCCCTGAGAAGGGAAAAAAATAATGTCGATTTTTTTGCATTTAAGTAGTGCAGTAGTTGAATTTAGATGCCATAAATAACAATAGCTTAGGGAACGACACAATCAGAGAAAGCTACTCCTTTGTGTTACGTACAACTACCGGATTCTGGTACCAAATTATCAATAGGTCTGGAAAAAGCTTCGACTTAATTTTTATGTTCATTCATATTCAATACGATTTTTCAAGACAATTTTACTGAACATTTTTTTTTAATTGTTACGAAAATCAGTAAGTAGCATCCAAGACCACTAACGGCACTTCCAAAATACAGACGGACGCTGCATTTTTATTTTCCACATATCTACGTATATTTCATCAAAGTGGGAGTAGGTACGGGCGAGTCGCAACTCAGCCGGTCATGCGGCCCACGACCGCGGCCTTGTATTGTTTTCGCGGGCGTTGCGTGAACCCGAGTGAAATATGGTCGACAGTTTGACTACTTATTTTAGTTAGTTTTATTTTTTAGGCCGACTTACTTAATTTTATCAAGTCGCATGAGTTATGGGGGTCGGACCACACGCGCGTGTTAATTACAAGGATAATCTTTAGTGACGGAGATTGTAAATGTGGTAAGAGTGTCTTATACGTAACGTTCGAACTTAGTCCTCGGGAGAAACAACTAGCAATACATCTTTAACTCATCTTAGTAGAACTTATTCTGTTTGCAGTTCGTTACAAATGTCCACAGGTTGTAGTGGTTATTACCAAGAAGGGGATTGCGTGCTCGTTTGCTACTTCTTTACTATAAGAAAACAGCATTTTAGGTCCAAGTTAAAAAAATCTGCACTATTTTTCCAACAAGACCAATTTACAAAGTCTTGAAGGAAGAAATAATAATTTTACTTAGGATGTAAATGTTGTTTGCTAGAATGTATACATGAATCATCGATTTTTATAATGTGAATATACATAAATTGGTAAAATAATAAAAATGTGATTTAAATTGTTATTCAAGTTTCATTATATTTTTTTCTTACAAGATTCTGCTTAGCACATTCTGCTTACCTTAGCTTATGTTTGTATTATTAGATACTAACTTATTATGTAATAATTTATTATATAGAATGGAATAAGATTTGCACCATTATTGTGTAAGTAAATTTACAAGTTTGTAACTAAATCGTCGAGTTAAATTTATAATAATAGATAATGATATAATGTTTTTAATTGTAAAACCCTGAATACCCAAAACCAGTGTATCTAAACGTATTCCTTATAACTTCATTATATATTACATTATATAAATTTTCTCCCGTTGGAAATAAATCTTGTATTTTACCGTAGAACTACTTACGTTGAGTAACAAATGCTAATAAAAATGTGACACATGCTATCATTTCCAATAATGTAATTTACAATTTTCGTTGTTTTAAAGTTTATTTTTTCAGTTTTTCTTGCATGATGATGATTACGATCAAGTCATTAGAAGTCATCTGTTGTATTGTGAGGCTCTAGTTAATAATAATGCGCCCAAACTAGATCGGGCCGTTGACCCGGGCGGGCGTTGCGGCGCGGGCGCTCCGATCCGAGAAGCGCTAAAATGCTGCTACCTGTGCTTAGTGTATCCGGAACAAACGCTTTTAATATACTCGGTATCTTATTATATTAAATAACATATACGTTCAGTCATACTTTCATGACAACGGTGTTCAACTTCCCTTTTTGTGAAGTTACAATTTATGAAAAATTTACCAATAATAGTATTATATTCCATAGTTAAAATACTTATTATTATGACAACCTATATATTTCAAAATGGGATATAAAAGAAGAATTTTCTGTAGAAATTATTTTAATTTAATCAAATTCCTTTACCTGTGTAGTAATAAAATTTCAATGATTATGACAGTTTAATAAACCAGTAGTATGTATTGTATTTAGTCAAATGATCATTATTTTTAATTTACACGATAAATTTAGATTTTTTATTGAAGTAGAAAGCAAGCAAGAAATTTATCTTATAATAAATACTCACTGTGGAACGGACCTCTGTAACTACCCGAAAAAGAATTAGAACTCTCCCTGAAATTCTTACCCTCGAAAGCTAAGGTGAAAATTCTCGTGCGAGTTCCTCAACTTTATCACACCCTTCACACCAGAACTCTTTCTACTACTATGCTCAAGATTACTGTTATACAGTTAAAGAAGAAACAGAGTTAAAATAGGATTTACAAAATTTACATCTTTTGAAGTAGTTCATAAATTATAATCATAAAATTCATAATTAAATACCTATCTATTTTTTTTAATGCTGAAAGAACCAGAATTGATTGTGAGAATTATAAATAAAACTTTTATCTGCAATACCGATATCACTTCATGTCAATTTACATGGAATATTGAATTACAATAATTGCATCGCCTGATGCATTTTGATTTTACCTATATAAGCAATTATTACTCCAGATATCAATAAAAAGAAGTATATAGGAATATATCGATCAGTTTCTTATAAAATTTAATGTGCTGACCCGTCGCTATAGGCAATGCATTTGTCATACTGATATTTTTTATGATCATAGTAGAAATATTTAATACTGACAATATATCAGGGCTCATAATATGTCAGTCAACTCATAAAGATAAATGTGGAAATAACCACACCTCCAGTGGAAAAAAATATAAAGTTATCTTCGAATTGTTTATTCACATAAATTGAAAAGTACCCACTATATTCCACTAATTAATATTATCTTCCTTCATATTTATTATTATGACATCTTTTTCTGAACAATAAAGCAGAGTATCAATCAATATTTCTGATAAATGAAAGACGTATAATGATTATAAAAAGCTTTAAAATTAAGAACACGTCGCTTTATAGAGATACAAATAATGAATAAGACACGTTTAATTTCACTGAATTATAAAAACGCGTTTACTTTAATTTTATAAATATAATTTTAATCTAATTTAATTTATAAATTTTAAATGTAATATGTTACAATTTTTTATTTATTACTTAATTACCTACATTAGGTATACAAATTTTAATAACTGTGAACTTAAATAAAATATGTAGAGCGAGTAATATATCTAATAAAAAAATGTTTTTATTGATAGCTAGATACTAATAATTTTATGTCTCAGCATACTCACTACCAGCAATTTTAATTTATACCAAAAAGTAATTATATGTAGTAGAAACAAAAAATAATAGCAGTAATTATTTCATTTTACTGGCATTGATAGGCTCTGCTAACTCTAATAAGACACATTAAATTCAGGTTTTTGCTTGGGACATGTATAATCCAATTGGGCCAAGCAACATTTTAGAGGCTCTTCTATTGGAAAGTATTTCTACGGTGGTTTTGGGTTGTGTACCGTTAATTAGTTTCTTCCTTCTATTCTTTCCTACGTTACAAAAAGTTTTAGGAATATTTTTTTTATTACCAAAACATTGTGCTAACAGTACAAAGGTAAAAGTAATATTGTAAAAATAAGTAGTTACTATATTTCTTTTTGAGACGTTTATGTACTTATTAGATAATACTGGGTGACAAAAGGGGCAATGTTTACAAAACTGACTTACCTGCTATGGCCATCCAAGGGTAGAAGGTGTGATTGGTGGGTTGATGTTGAACTGGTTGTGCTGCGGCTGCTGCTCCTGGAAGGGCGCACTGGTTTCCCCATGGGAGAGCTCGACCGGGGCTCGATGATTCGCTGTATCGAGCTTCAGGGGTGCAAGCTGCGGGCCTCACGAGTGCTCCCAAGCTAGAGCCCCAGGCTTCTTTGCCTCCATAGCCATTCTGCTGTTCACTGCCAGCCTTGGAGCAGTCCGCCTTGGCGTACTGCTGCTCTCCTGCGTAAAGCTTACACGCAGCTGCCACCGAGGCATCGTAAGGCGAGTCCTGCGGCCGCGGCTGGTGCAGCGCGTGAGGCTGGGCGTACGTCAGCCCCAGGGGAAACCCTCGATATTGGTCGCCACCGCCGCCGCCCTGGTGCACGCCGTGCGCCCCGTAGAAGCCGCCTTGCTCGAAGTAGGAGTTCATCGTGAACGGTCACCGACACTAACGTCACTCAGTCAGGGAACACTTATGTCATCGCGGCCCCCCGCGCCGTGATAACGCGACCTCCGCCGTCACTCCGAATGTGGACCGAGTGAATATTGACTTTATTAATTTTATTGGCTATTAAACGTCACTCGAGCGTCATAATGGGCTTCGTCGGCGATAAAGGCCGGTCGACGCGTGTTTACTTTTTACGATTATTTTACGAGTGCGAGGCGCGTGCCGCGGGTTTTACGAGTTTTTAAGCGGTCCCGCGTGCGGCGACGGCCCGTCTCGCGCGTCACGTGCGAGCGGTTAGTTCCGTTTCAGTTTTCAGTGGACATGTGCGGAGACGTGCGTGCGTCGCGAGCGAAGTTTGAGATCGCGTGCGGCGGGAGCGCGACTGGGTGCCGGACGACCGGCGCGACTCGGCTCACGCAGTCTACTGCTGGGCGCCTGAGCGAAGCGGCCACGCGCGCCGCCCCGCGCCCGCCTGCGATCGCAACACCACCGTACGTTCCGTCCCCTTTTCGCTAATCACTATAAATATTATCAGTTACGCTCTCTTTTCCCTCTCTTATCACTACTCCTGAAACACGTGGCGAGCCTCTCGCCTCACCGAAACTTATCAACGCCACTCTACTTTTGTAACTCTCCTGTCGCCGCCGAGTTATTCGACAATACGAGATTGTTAATTTTTTATATTATTGATAATATCTAAAAATGATAACTGACAACTGCTTAATATTTTTTCTAAATGATAACTACTTAATATTTTTTCCCGCCTAAGGTGCTCCACTCGGATAATAAGCAAAAACACCAACAAAAGCTCAATAATGATGTTGCCACTGAAAAGTTAAGCCGCAAAAGTCGTAAACTCATAAACGTACAATTAGTGAAACGGGCCAGTAAAGAAAAGATTTTACAACCACTCCTCGGTCGGGCCACAATGAGCGCGCAGTATCGTAACAAGGTGCTGAATAGAGTGAGAAGTCGTAAAGATGATTATTATTTCTTCTACTACCTGTTTTTACGAGTGGTGTTTCTATCTCGCTCGCGCTAAATGTAGCGTCGATCTCTGAAGAGGGACGGTGAACTATTTGTAGAACGCGTGTAGAGCAGACGGCTCGGGGTGATGTATAGCCGTCTCTGTCGGCCGCAGTAAGGCGCGTGCAGACAAGCCACACTATCGAAGGGTAAACAATGGCGCATTATCGCAAAAGCAGTTGCGTCCAAATGAAGTCATCAAACGAATGAATGGCGAGAGCCTACAGGAGACACGCTCGCATTTTTATTGCACACTCTTTAAACAAATATTTGCGATAAAAGCCCGGGTTAGCCGCCGATATTTTATGGCGCGTAATTGGTCAATTTAAAACTAGATGTCATTTCCTGTGCAGGTTTTTTGCTGTATAAAAATCTAGATTTGTTATCTCGGCGTAGTTATAGATTTGATTTGTGATGTGTTGTAAGCTGGTTGATATTTGAAATTTAATTAAAATTTCTGTGTAAGGTACCTAAGTCATCGAATATAATACGTAATTAAGTTTCTACCTAGGTATACATATATAAATTTTTAATTGAAACTAATGGTTTTTCCGATTACATAAGTAGATAAATAAAAAAAAAAAAGATTTTTTTAATTAAAGTTGGTTTTGTTATTTTAAAAAATCCTGGTATCTGAATTCTAGCAATTCTTTAATTAACTGGTTACCTAGTCGATAGCTAAGAAAAGGTAGAACCTGTGTAGGTACTCATACTCTACCAAAAATTTATAGGAGCAATTTAAGTTTTGTTTTCGTGATATAATATCATCCAGGTACAAGAAGGTAGATATCGATATAATATACTAGGTACTTAATAATCGTTGGATTACATATTTTCAAAAGGTAGATAAATGTCCGATCTCATGTAGAAAAGCTTAAGATTAGGTACATTTCCACACCTACATTCGTTTCTACATTTACCTATACCTTAAACTTGACTTCGTAAGATTAGCTAGCATGAAAAATTAAAGTAGCATACGAAAATGCAGTTTATCTGATGGTAAGTAGTCACTGCCATTCATCGACATCTGGAACTAACTCTATATAGAGCACGGGTTCTACCTGATGTCAATCACATCTGCGTTGCCATTTATGAGACTCTAAAATGGTCACCTCAAACGCACCTTTGTTAATCTTACTTTTCCAGGTAACGCATGAACTGTATGACTCTAGAAATTGGTATCATTGCGGTACTTCCCGGTTAAACCATCCTGTCTCTACAACGATAAAAATTTAAACACTAGAAAAATACAACCCAATTAACAATGTAGGACAGTCCAACCTAATAATTGTATCAGGCATTTGCCCCGTAGTGGCACTGTCTAAACGTCGTTGCTCTATCTCTGTAAAAGTGTAGCTGGATAGGTCATGGACATCCTAATTTACTTGATTTCAACGAATTTTTAACAGGTAGACCCTATAACACATGCTAAGGGTGTCCACCTTTACCTAATTATGTCGTCTTATAGTTCCTTGCTATCGATTTTTTGCAAGATTCTAGACTTAGGATCTACTAAGTGGAATTCGAACCATAACTTTTTAAATGATGGAAGTAGCAAGCGAGCATCAAGTCCATCTGATGGTTACTGCCGCCCATAGACATATGTAATCGACTCCAAATAAGATTAGAATCCCGCCTGAGGTCAAAATCAAAATATTTTATTCAAAGTACATTCTTTACAAAATTCTTTTTGAACGTCAAGAATTTAACACCACTTCACAAGGTGTTTCATTATGAAGAAGAATGGAGAAGTAAACAGCTGAAGACTAAATTGCAATGCCTCGGATAAGTATGTCTCCCTTACCACACCCTCCAAACTAGAAGACAACAGCGCATAACACTGATATTATCAGGCAGAAATAGGTGTGGTGGTGGCTTTCGGAGTTGAAGCTCATAGGGTTCTACTATCTTACAAAATATAATGATAAAAATATTTCGATAGCGGTCAAAATTTTGATAAAAACAAGTATAAAAATAATTGGTTTAAATTGACATTGAAATAATTTTGCTTGCATTTCAGTAGCAAAGTAAATCTTAAAAGTTCTAAGCGAATTAAATTTTGTATCGACTTGAACGACCGAATAAATAAAGAGAAAATTATTCGCCATTGAATAGTTTACAACAAGCGTTCGGAGTTCTTTGAAAAATCAGTTAAGCTTCTTACACACAAAGTAGATGAAATTTTAAAAATATTTCTACTGTCTTTTTGTCGACTAACTCTTTATAAAGGGCAGGGAGTGAAACTATCAGTACGAAGTATTGTTTAACCCATTACGGTCCCACTGCTGGGCACGGGTTTCCGCTCAAAGTGAGAGGTGGTTAGGCCATAGACTATTGTGCTGGCCAAGTGCGAGTTGATAAACTTCACTCGCCTTTGAATACTTTTTTCTTTTAAAACTCTCTCAAGTGTGTAGGTCTCGTTACGATGTTTTCTTTCACTGTTATAGCAAGTAATTAATATGTCCAATACGCACATAAATTCGAAACAGCTCTGGTGCCTGGATTTTGACAACCGCTAGGCCAGTGATTCCCAAAGTAGTCTATATCGACCCCTAGGGGTCTATGACAACCTGCAAGGGGTCTACGTCAGCGAAAAAAAATTTGGGGGTCCATGA
>DWRA01003637.1:0-11794 GCA_018250295.1 Spathilepia clonius | reverse complement strand
AAGTGTGGCGGTGGTGCCGCCGGAGTCGAACTACAAAGGGTTCTACCACCTTCTGGTCATTGCGGCCCGTAGGCATCGCTGTTCCAACCCAAAATGCGACTGGAGTATTTCAGGTTGATCTCGTAGCTCACATAATACACATTACTAAATGATAACGTCGTATGATCTTATCATAGTTTTCAAAGCAGAACATACCAGCGCTTAGAATTATTTACCATTTTTTGAGATATCAATTCGAGTAGTAACTTAAACACTAAACCAATTACAAAACTATTATAGCGAATATTTTATGCAACTCTAGAGACCCAAGCGTTTTCAAGTTCCAAAGTCATTATTAGCTAAACTAATAAAAAAAACTTTACTACGCTACTGAATCCAACAAAAAATCAATCCATTTATGCTTTTAGCTCAAGTTTGTTTGTCTGGCTTTTAACACGAGTGCAAAGTAATGCGTATTGCCAATCCAACAAACAAATGTTGACCTCTCTTTCCTACACTTTATAATTTTTAAGATTACAAAAAATAATGTATGTTTTTGTTAAGTTCACGGGCATGCAGCCAATTTGGTGTTAAGTGGCCACTGGACCTCAAGAAAACAAATAACTAAATACAAACAATGTGTGAAGTGAAGTGAAAAAATGCATGTGAAGTGTACCAATCCATACTTCACCATCACGTTGGACAAACACTGATTGGAGATTGGTACTCAGACCACTTTAAGGAGAATTATTATTAGATTAAAGGATTTTTAATTATATCTGTTCCATTAAATTCATTAGTTACAAAATAGACTTCGTTTCAAAACGTAAACCATACATAAGTAAGTATAACTACATATTTCTGCATTACTACCCTTAGAACAACTTCCGGCAAGTTATATTTCACTAACGCACGTTTTTAGAATTGAATCAATCCAATTTTGCCTACTAAAGTTTGAAATTTACCAATTATTAACATTTCCGATCAACTCGCATTAAATACCGACAAAAGTTTAAACATTAATAAATCTTTATCAAACTCTGATGCACTAAATATATATATATATATATATTATATGATGGAGTAGCAAACGAACATGCAGTCCACCTGATGGTAAGTGGTAACTGCCGTCCATGGACATTTGTGATCCACCCCAGATAAGACCAGAATCTTAACTGAAATCGAAAACAGATGCGTTGCTACCCCTGAGGACTAAGTTGGAATGCTTCGTTAAGTTTATCTCCCTTACCACACCTTTCAAATCAGAAGACAGCAGCGTTTAACTGCTGTTATTAGGCAGAAATAAGTGTGGCGGTGGTACCGCCGGATTCGAACTACAAAGGGTTCTACCACCTTTAAAGGATTCTACCACCTTTAATTCAATCATAAATTAATTTCCTATTTGAATAAAAACTAAACCCCACAATTTAATATTCGAAGGGTGATTTGTCTAATACAGTGTATATGAATAATGTATATAATTTTTGTTGTCTGTCCGTCGGTTTCCACAGCGATAGCGGAAGTACCGTCCTAATTGGCGTGACGTGGCCGATAAATGCTTATTGCATTCGTGTGTACACGATAATTTATTAAAAACCTTGGATCTGATATTGTTTGCCATTGTTGTTAATGCCCATAACTTGTAATTGATATATAGAGCGATATATCAATTTTAAAATAGATTATATTTTAATAATTAAAAGTAATGTTCATTTGTAACGATATTTTACTAGTTCCTATCGAATCTTAAGCGGATCATTGTTTATAAAACTGTTACGTAAGCATAAACAATATAAATTTATAGCAAAGTTAAACACCTAAGATTTCATTTATTAAGCTTAATGATCACATTAATGATTCTACTATCACATTTTCTAACGGAAGTTCTGACAATATCAATTTAACAATTAATTTCAAAATCAAGACTTTGTGGGATAACAATTAATTGTTTTAAAATTAAAATTTAATTAAGTGACTTTTAAATAGACAACCAGACTGTACAAAGTGCCGGAATAAAAAAAAACGCGCAATCCTTAAAGAAAAATGTAAGTTTAATGTTCTTTTCATAGGAAAATTTAATGTCTTATCTATCTGATCAGACTATCGTAAGAATTCCAATTTGTAAATTCCGTACTTATCAATTGAATTTGAAATTATCAGAATACCATTCAATTTTACCCCCTTCCGTTCTGCTCTATTTGTATTATAATAATATTTATACAAAATAAAATGATCTTATAAAGGCGTTACAAATTAAGAAACCAATTAAGCACTTAAAAAAGCTCGATTGCCGTGTAGAGCACAACATCTTAATACGCGAATTCAATTTTTCATACGTTCCCTGTAATTAAGGCGCATATAAAGGTACCTCCCTTAAATTTTCAATTCCCCGCTACATAATTAGTAGGTGAAAAAAACGGACGCCGATCAATAAACTTGATTCGTTGTGAAATTAGAACGATGCGATGGTAAACAGCAAGACTACTTTTAATAGCATCTTAATTGCTTTGTAAATTGGAACGTTTTTAATTTTTGTAACCCAGATTTTTTGCATCAAAACATTTTGTCATAATTTGAGATATCAGTAATGTACTAGACACTACTGTAATATGGGTCATATTCTGTGACCTATTTTCGTTTTTGGCAACGATTCTATTTCCGTAGTCGGTCATAAGGCTTATAGAATTACGAGCTAACAGACTTCACAATGAATAGAATTAACGACGACCGAAAATAGAATTGAGATAATTGTGGTTTTACTCAGATCAGAGATGCTTTGATACTGACAACTTGACGACTATGACCCGCTCAGGCACGCCCGTGTACGCCAGCTTCTACTTATGTTACAGGTAGGTATAACATAATACATATCGTATAGGACAATACTATTTTGTCTGGTGCGACACGCGTCCGAAACGCTCTATGTCTGTAGATGTGAATAAACACGAAGTCGTCACTCACTTTAAGAGATATCGTATGTATGTACCATAACGTAATAAGCACTGACATTATGCATTAGTTTGGTTGTGGTGTTTCCGCACACGTGTAGCTAACCTGTAAACCTACAAAGAGCAAACATTTCTTTTCTGCGAAAAACCCTTATTTGCGAAGCCACAAAAAATATCAAGTATCAATGTTACAAGAAGGGCCAACGACCGATTGTAGGGCACTCCCGCGCACGACCAAAGACAATAAAATGACTAACATTACAAAATCTCACCGGTGCCCGTGCAAACTACACAGATAATGTTTTTATTACCTACTCGTGCGATATGAGCGTTTTGTACTTCGAAGGGTAAGACAAAACGGCGACGATTTTCATTAAAATAAGCCTTGGATTACTAATAAAGAATTGGTTTAAAATAAGACTTCGTGCAAAGCTTAGTCCCGTAGCACAACTATCTGTACTTCTATTTTATATTAGCGGATTCTTTTGATGACGCATTCTGATACAGCATTATTATTATTATTTTTTTTATATATATTACGTTAGGTAATATAAGATAAGGCAGACGGGCTGATGGAAAGTAGTCACTGTCGCCTATGGACATTTGCAACACCAGAGAAGTCTCCAATATATCGCCGGCTTTAGAGGAGAGCTCTTTTTACGCCTTTTTTTGAAGAGCCCCATGTCATAGCGCGTCGGGAATACCTCAGGTGGAAGTTCAATCCACACTTTGCACGTTCGTGGCAAAACGTCCGTGCAAACCGAACCGTGGAGGATCGCCACGAGTCCGGTTGATGTGGATGGAACTTCATCCTTCGGCGTGTAGTACGATGGAGGAAGGGCGACGTAGGTGAAAGGTCACAATCGGCAATGGGGCGTAGTAATATTAAATCCTCAATAATTAAATAGATAAATGAGGCGTGAAAATAAACGCGTTGAATAAAGTATAATATCGAGTATGTTGGAAAAAGAATTTAGTACAGTAAAACCTTCAAGGATTTAACTAATGTGTTCCGCATATCAGCAAGTATGCACCTTTGGTAGATTAAGGGCTTATTCGCATTAAATAGCTGAACGGCACTACATTTCTTGTTTACGCTAAGCACGTACGTACTTTAAAGGATTAGATAGGATAATCAGTTAGATAGACGAATGACCTGTGTATGGCGTAATTTACGAGAATTAAAACAAAATATAAACACAATATAAAGAAAATAACAAACATTGCATAAATGACCCACATCACTTGAATATCAGAGTTAGAACAAATAGAGTGGTTTTCAGACATCGCGCAGATCAACGCGTGTTACGTGTCCGGGTACATGCTTGGAGGCAGACATAAACCGCTCCGTGAGTTCAAACATTACAACTGACTTCTCAGACAAAGTAACAACACAATTATCACAGGTTACAGGACTCCTAGTCTAGCTATGCCCAGTGGCTACGATAACCAATAACATTCAAGTTGAGAATGCTTGATCGATTATTATTTTTACCACATAAAGTAATTTGTATTTATATAACGCTTAGTCACAGTTAACATCAACCTTCAAATCTTCTGCCTAGTTTTAACATTGACATTCTCATCCTCGCTGAACAGATCCAGTTCCTTTCCTGATTCAGCGGGCATTGTGTCGCCGGTCCGCCTTGGGCCGGGGGCTGTGGTCACACCAGTCCACTGGAACCCGACGATGTCCTTGTATACATGCCTTTCATTACACTCGTGCTAAGTTTCGTAACAATGTGATAATGCTTTATGTTTACGTTTTGATAAGCAAAATCAAGAACAAAGTTGTTATACCCAAAAAGTGTACCTTGTCAAAACACGAAGATCCTCACTTAAAACATAAGGAAAGGTCAAAAATTACGCAGCACGTAAGGTCGACAGTAACAGCATTTGTTACAGACCAACATATATACGGAACTGAGATACTTACAATAAGTCTAAATTTCCAAAAAAAAATAGATTATAAACACGGGACACACGTATAATGTGTTAATGATTACGGTGCGGTGCGACGGAGACTCCAGCTGGTCACGACTCAGCCCCTTGAGGAAACGGATAAACAGCCGTTTGACACGACGTACTTTATTTTTAACGCCTTAATGCCGTCTGGATGTTTGAAGGGCGTGTAAAGACAGGCATTAGGGAATTGTACGCCGATAAAACTCGCTACAAAAACAACGAGCGTAGGAAAAAGCAATTCTCCACACACGCTACGAACCGTATCACCGTGTTTGTCCAAACTTGAAGAATCTAAGGCTTCGAAACACAAATTTGTTTAAACGGCATCATTAACCGCTCATACGTTAATCGTAAAGTCGAGAATTGTGTGTGTTTGGCCGAGAAGATGAATGTACCGATCGATATCACATCGGTTCGATCTCCGACAATGGTCGTTCCCATATCGAACGAGTGGATTACGAGCGAACCATTACGCTTTACGAGGTTTTGATTGGACCGCGACTAACGATATAAGAGCACGAAACTTAACGTGTACGCGATCGATTTACGATAGTTATAAAACTCAGCCCTGTGTCCTATTGGCCATAACTTAAAACCAATATGGGGTAGTAAATCACACCTTTACAAACGTGTCGACGGTTCTTAAATCCGACTAATGGAACGTCCATTTGGAACATAATTATTTTATCGTTCCTGTGTTTTGTCGTCTTTATCGATTGTGGTCGTTATCGCGTGTTGATATTTTAAGAGAATGGTCGCTAATGCAACCTTTGCTCACTTCCTTTTAACAGCGATAAGATGAAATGTTTAAGCGGTTTTAAGTAAAGCTTGTCTTCTGAAGTAGCTCAAGTAATTGTGATAAGAGCTGCAGTAAAATTGAACGCCGGGTAATATAATACACATTTTAGGAGCAAGCAGGTTAGTTGGCGATTTTTCAAAAATATGTATTTTAACACAAAATTTACGTACCTGTGCTCTACGATATATAAAACAAAAAGGAACAATTGAACACTTTTTTTTTGTTTTTTACAATTGTTACCATAAAGCTATAAACACAAGAGGAAGAATTGAAAGCACTACCTACCCTCAGCTACCTACTCATTTTAGCACAAAAGGCTCTTTGTGTCGCCGGCTTCCTCAAATCTCCCTAAGCTCTACAAAGCGGGACTCTACCAAGGCTCTCTACCTCTCGGCTAACAATACAACGACGGTTATATAGTCTTTCACTTCAATTATAAGTAGAACAAGTTTCGCGCATAATAACAAGTGTAAGTCGATAAGCTTTTACTTTTTTACATTGTACTTTTTCGTTTGGATTATGTTTCCTTGGTCACTTTTTAATTAAATATTTGTAGCTACGTAGCTGTGTGTTTTGTAAGTATTAGAAATTAATTATAACTTATTATTAGAAGAAAGTGTTAGAAATTAATTATCACGGTCAACGAAAACATTGTCAGGAAACCTACACACGTGAGAGATTTAAAAAAAAAGAAAACAAAAGTTTTCAGGAGTGTGTGAAGTCTATCAACTTACACTTGGCTAACGCTGTTGACAGTGGCTTAACCGCTCTCGCTCTTGTGCCCAACATTGGGACAGAAATGGGTTGACGACGACACAGCTGTATTCATAACGATCTGTCTCAGAGTTTGTTTCACGTGGCTAATAAGTATCACACGTTTCTCTGCATTAATGTTTATAGTAAAACAATTATTATAATCGGTTAATAGCATTGAATTACCATAATCGTTAATATTCTTCATCCTTATAACATGAATACAAGTATAATAACTTATTTTAATTATTCCATTTTACATAACAATTCTTAGGTCATTAAATATAATCAGAGTGTGATCTCACCGATTAAGAAAACGCCGTATAGAAAGTAGTTAGCAGAGCAATTGTTTATCTCCAATGATTTCTTAACTGGCGCGCTCGTTAACTTTGAATTTGCGTTCAACAGTCAAATTAATAGCAACGACTAACTATTGTGGTAACCACCCATGTTGTTAATGGATTCCTTTTTACTCCACTGCCCCAGAAGAAACGTAAAATTATTTTTATGTATGCATGCATGCTCATTTATTTTGCACGGTCTGTAACTAGAACTGCTTGACGGCATTTAATATATGGGTGTCATTAGATTTGTGTTCATTCAGAATACAATTTTACTTAGGATTTATTTAAGAATTCTTAGTTATGCCATAATGTTCTACGATAATTAAAATAGCTAATCGCCGCTATTGCTCGTTTGCTAATGTTCTGTACTCTTCGCTAACTTATAACGGACTATATAAAAACATATCAGGCAAAGTCCAAATCAAACGTAAATTGCATACATAACGGTTCGGCAGTTATTGCGTTAGATTCACAAAAACCTACAGTAATCATTTGGATTGCGGGAAAGCCAATAGCACAATATATTTCAATCATAGTTTCAAAAATTGCTTCTACGTGCTGAGCCAATAACGCTATAATTTTATAATAATGGCCATAAATTAAGCCACAGGTTTGGCCAGGTGTACAACATTGCATGAGCGGGCATTCAGAATTTTCCAACTACTTTAGCCTGGAGCCGAGCCGATGCCTAAAATAATACCGCGGCGCCATAAAAGCTATTGAGGGCGAATGAACATTTCGTCATACGGAACCATGATCTGTGTTCCGTTTGATAGACGCGATGGCGATAGCACCGGTGGCGCTATTCTGTAATACCGACACCAATTTGAATAAATTAAAATCTCGAGTAATTGCACGAAGATAAGTCATAAATATGAGATAATGTGAAAAATACTCACATACAACAATATATATAGAACAGGATCATTTCAGACCAAACTCGAAAATGCTACACTAGCGCACCATTGTCGATTTGTACAGAATATTAAAATTTTATTTCATGAGATTAAGCTTACAGAATAGCACTCCAGAGCAGAGTTAGACAACGCGTGACGTCATCGTAATTGCTACCCAATCCAAATTATACGGCTCTAGTCATTTGTGAATGATCGGAATCGCACATGAATTATGACTTTATGAGCGCTCTGGCAGGTACTAATGGGGAAAGGGTTCGACCGTTGTGCCGGTCAATGGCCTACTGTTGGACGAATAATAGATTTGATCCATTATCGCTAAGCTGGACGGGTTGGTCAGTTTCCCTTTGGACTGAAATCGATATATATTTATTACCTGCAATTTGCAATCTATGAACAAGTATAATTTAGGCTCTATTAATTTTACCTGACATAAACATACAGACAAATTGTAGTAATTTTTCTATTTACTATTTTCTTTTCTTTTAATAATCACACTTAAATGTAATATACTGTCCTGATACTGGTTTATACACATTCCAGAATAGTATAGAAAAGGTATTATATAACACTGACAAATGTTATTGATTTCTTTCAATAAAAAATACAAAAGTCTATATTTGAGAGCGTAACTGTATTCCTGTTTGTCTGTAACTGACTAAGTTGCGAGCGGAAGGCCACGGTAGGTGGTTAAAATAATCCCTAGATCGGTTCGTGTCTATAATAGTTTCTTATTTTCCAAAATCACACACAATTATAGTGTATAGGATTCTGTAACGGATGCACGTAATGATATAATAAGGGTTGGTCGGAATGTTGGTGTCAGTCGCTTTAATAATTCTTGTTATCGGTAATTAGTAATTATCTTGTAAACACCAAGAAATTATAAGTACTTCTACTTCTTTTAAGTGGAGCAAAAACGTATTTATGCAAATATAATACGCAGTGCCTGGTGGTTAAAACTCGGCCTCTCAATCGGGGGTCCAAGGTTGGAAACCCAGTCTTGGGCGTTCTGAGATTTCAAAGTTATGTGCGTATTAGAAATTAATTTTCACTTGCAATAACGGCTTAGGAAAATATCGTGGAGAAACCTACGCGCTTGAGAATTTAAAACGAAAGTTCTAAAAGGCATGTAAAGTTTACAAATTCGGACTTTGTCAGAGCGATGGGCCATGGTCTAAATCCCTCTCACTCTGAGGTGCCCAGCACTGGGATCGCAATAGGTTGACGACGACAAAGATATACAAAACGAAAATGAGGCGTGAATTTGAATGAATAATATGATTTTGATCTAGAACAAAATGTTATGTCACAAAAGGAAAGCGAAGCTGGCGTCGAAAACTGGGAGAATCTCACATTAATTTGACGAAACAATAAGGATTGTGTGGCCGGAATTAATGATGGCATTCAGTGCGGGCGACATGGCGTAAGTTTTGCATAACCGAATTGGCGCATATGAGATACGGAAATGAACAGTTGAAAAACTTAGAATGAATCTTCGAAGGATTAAAATATTCGAACCTTTCGTCGTTTGACTCACGAGGTACCTCCACCACAACTATATCTGTATTTGATTGGCAGTATCCAGCGCTGCTGTATTATCATTTGAAGAGCGTGATAAATGAGTTATTGACACGAGGTATTAGAACTTAATCCTCAAAAGTAACGCAACCGTACCCAATTTGTAGTAGGACTTCAATCTTATTTGGGGTTGACTGCAGGGCAGTGACCACTTACTCTCAGGCGAACTCTAGATACATTATCTTGCTACTTCAGTTATATAAAAAACGACAAATCTTTTGGACGGTGAATGGTGAATTCTGAATGAGAGCGTCGGCGACCTGTGAGGAAATGAGAGCGAAAGCCCGCGCATTTCTTCGGTAGATCTGATACGCGTATACGTCGGACGTGCGAATAGGAGCGCTTGCGCAACTCGCCGCACGCACTAGCTCATTCTAACAGACCCTTATTACGGTGTTTAAATTTTTATAATAGATAAATAGCCGAGATACTTGTGTGTTTGGTCGACAAGATAATCATATATTATTTGGTAGAGTGATTTAAAAATGAGATTGCCTATTTCCTACACTACGTTTTTGTTCATCATATAAAAACTCATTTTTGATTGATTGTTTATAAGCCCTCATTTATAAGACTTTCAAATAAAAATAAAGAACGTCATATGGGGTGTGTATATAGACTACTGCTAATCTAAAAATATTAATGATTACTGCATAAATTAATTAAAATCATGCGTATTGTTTGTAATTTATTTTCTAACTTTAGATAACATAATTTTTCGGTCTTAAATTATACTTAAAACGTATTAAATCAAATAGCAAGGTTTGCACTTTGTCAAATTTCGCTGGCTCGATTCGATATATAGGAATATAACACTTACAGACTGAAAACGACACCAAACGTCTTGGAGATCACCCCCATGGTCTTCTTCCAGCCCTTGATGAACTGGCGGCGGCGCGCCCCTCGGGGCGACACCGCACGCGCATCCAGTTCCGCGTAGGAGCTAATCTTGACGGTTTCCGAACACCGCAGCCAAATCCCTCATCACCGTTCGTGTCACACTTCACAGCTGCTATTCCGGCTATCACATACAAACTCCATAGTCTATCGTAAAAAAGGGCGCGAGTCCACGTGGATAAAAGGGTCCCAGCTTTACCTGCAGCCCGCTCGCCTCATTACAATACAATCGTACACTCCCCGACGACTCGAACAATTGTCCTATCCGGGAATCAAAGCGGGCGCATAGACATGAAACGCACTTAATTACGTCAATGTTTCGAGAGCGTAGAGACGCGTGCGTTCGTCGACGAGGCGCGGACGATACTGAGCGCGTAGATCTAGGGGACGGCCGCTACGCCGCTACGGGGGTGGACGGCCAACGTAACTTCGTAAGCTCGCTCTGAATCACATCTGATGCAGTCTGCTCTTATTTGCGAGTTATGGAGTGAAATCCTTTTGTAACGTTGACAACAATGTATAGGAAAATTTTGATGGACGCGTCCATGTATTCGTCCACGGTAGGCACGCGAGCAATGCGTGTAATTTGTGGCCGCTTGCCTTTAAGTTGCAAGTGCCCTGAGGGCGGATGTTGCGTGAATAGTTATTGGTTGGTGCAGCAGAATTGGCCGTCAACACACTAGAATTATGCTCATTAGCATTTTTCTGCAAATCACTTATTCGAAAAGTTCCACGAGATCTTAAAGGTCGGGAGCCTATGGCTGTCTGCATAATTTTTACCGTTTCTTACTTGGAAAATTTTAACTTGAAATAGATTTATTTCTATATAGTTATATAATACCTTATGCTTGTAATACAGGGCACCTGATAATGTGTTTTCTACGTTTTTATTCAATTTTAATGATGAAGAAGTAATCATTATTTCGTTGAAGATAATGAAAGGCAACGGACATATCGCATATTATAAACCTATAGCTAAGTAAGAGACATAAAAAATTGTTTTATTTATTAGAATTTAATTAATGGTTACATTTAAAATAATGGGATCATACACTATGACACATTCGTAATTGCGTAGTCGAACTAAAATCATTGGCTGGTAATTTTCCATTTACACACAATAACAGTATTTGTTATGTACCGTTTTAGGATGTACAAAATTTCCAAATGTGGGTCAAAATAATAATTATTTTACATGAATATTACTTATTCTATACGAAATGGATTAATGAAATAAAAACAAATGAAATACTTTATACGGAGTATTATTGCACTTACAGGTTAATTTTCCATTCCATAGAAACACGACCTTAACTCAAAAGATACGACAAGAATCACAGCTGATTTTTCTTTTATTATTGCTTTAATAAAATCAAAAAATTAAAAAAAATTATGTTTCATTAATATAAACATTCAATGCGTTGAACTACCAACTACTACTTTCAATAAAGCTATTGCATATCATGTTTTTTTTTAATTATGACTAGGCAATGTGTATATTTAATTGGACCTACTTATGCAAACAGGAACCAATCCACACACATGTCAAAATCATTAAAAATGGTGATAATTTTCAACAATATTATATTTATAAACATAAAACAAATTATTTTG
>DWRA01003636.1:0-11796 GCA_018250295.1 Spathilepia clonius | reverse complement strand
TGGAATGCCTCGTTAAGTTTATCTCCCTTATCACACCCTTCAAACCAGAACACAGCAGCGCTTAACACTGCTGTTATAAGGCAGAAATAAGTGTGGTGGTGGTGCCGCCGGAGTCGAACTACAAGAGGTTCTACCACCTTTAAACCAATTAGTTAGTTAGTTAACCAATGTCGGATATTCAAAGTTCCTAAAAGCCTCCGACAAGTTTTACTAATTGTGATCTACGGACGGTTTTGTATATTTTCCTCATAGAAGCGTACAGAAGACTTATGAAAGTGTATAAAAATTATTAGAAGCTCTGTAAATGAATACAGCGTTATATTTGCAGGCACTTTGCCGACTACGCAATGGCGGGAGTTTGCCTCGGCGGTACCAGCGTCTACGTTATATTCATTGCCTCTTCACTCAAAGACGTGAGTAAGCACTTCATTCATTACTTTTTACCGTAACACACTAATGTGTGTAAGTGTCGTACACTACATTTTATTTACACATGTGATTTAGCCTTATAACATTAGTGATAAGCGCTGTTGTGTTCTGATTTACTGGGCGTTTTTTTATAGCATAGGAATTACAAACGACATGTTGTCCACTTGATGATAAATGTACGAACTTCATGGCATCTGTGATCAACCTAAGATAAGATTAAAGTTCTTCCTAAAGTCAACAAATCTGTTGCTACTCCGGAGAGCTAGCCGATAGCAAGGCACCTGATCGACCTCTGATAGGAATCTAATCTTATCTAGAGTTGATTATAAACGTTCATGGGCGACTTACTAGCAAGTATGCTCGTTCACTATTTCCATTACAAAAATCAAACTATGAGATGTCATACGATAAAAATATATTTATCCCATTGTCTTATTATAATATTTCATTCAGTAATATGCATGCATATCAGCTTTCTATGTATGTATGTAATACATACTACAAGCACAAAATAAGCTTTCAGATCAAATTATATTGAATAGGTACTGTAATCCATTAACGCTTATCACGAAACTTTAATAGAATCACCTAATTAATTTCACACTCTTTCAGTTTGTACAAACGAAAATTTCGTTTGAATTCGAAATAATACTAGTTCCTGGTTAATTGGTCTACGTACTATTTGTGTTGTTATTGTTTTCTCCCTACCATCAGGATAGTATAATTGTAAAAAGTGTATTTAAGCAAGGTCTACTAGTTTTATCAGTACGCATAATATTGTTATATATGTATTTGTTCTGTAAGTTATTTTTTATGCTTAAAGAGCAATAATAAAGACACGATAAACCTGTGGTTGATCAGTTTGATTGATCATATCAATTACCAAATCAATTTCATCGATATATTTTTTTTAAAACTTCGCTTGTGAGGAGAAAAATGTCAGCAATATAAATTTCGCCTTTGCGTATTTTTTACTGTGAGAATTCAAGTATTATTATTAATTAACTACAACACATCATTAATGTCAAAACAATTTTCGTCAAATCGACATGAAGTAGTTTCCACAAATTCGCATAATACGAAGAAAGTATTGTGTGACAACCTACATTTATGAGGGTTCCGTAGCCAAATGGTAAAAATCGGAACCATTATAGATTCCTAATGTCTGTCTGTCCGTCTGTCTGTATGTCACATTTTATTCAGAAATTATTGAGACTACAGAGTTGAAACTTGGTTTGGGGGGGGGGGCTCCCTATTTATAGAACTGTAACTCAACAAAAATTCAGCTCACCTACACGTTTGGGGTATCTTTAGAAAGGTCTTTAAAAATGACATTTAGGTTTCTAAAACCATTTTTTCTCAAAGTCGATTGTTTGAGAGATAAGCTCTTTCAACGCAGTAAAATGTGATCCTCCCCCCCCCCTCCAACTTTTAAACTAAGACAGTGAAAAATCAGGATAAAACAAATGTTGTAGATGTGAAGGAAAAGTTTGAACGAAAATTGCTTCGAACAAGATACGGTTCACAGTTTTTGAGATACAGCCCTTTTTGAAAAACCGAAGAACGTAACTTTGTAATTCATACAAACACTATGACAAACAAACTTATTTTTTTAGTTGGAAAATTGTTCAGCGTTATTTATTATTTAACGATAACGCTACACAACCCTTCGCCTGCGAAACCGACTCGCACTTAGCCGGTTTAATCTTATGCCGTTGTGTAAAGATATTTCATATATGCTATTCATATATTTCTTTGAGCAGATTTTGGCTTAATATTTATTAGACTTAGGCCTACTTATCTGACACATATTCATACGACCTTAACCTTTCTCCTTATGAGAAATACCTTGAGCTCTAACACTATAATTCTCGCATACGTCTGTTTCGGTGTTTTATTACATTTTGTCCAAAATATTTTATCCTAACAGCTAACGTTACGCTATAACCACATCTTGACACGCGAGAAAATTGATTTGGCTTTCAGCCATGATTTGTTCTCCTTAATAGTAACATTGCAATGTAGGAACAAACTTTCATTACGATGAGTATCTAGTAAACCCATTGAGATACAACTTTCCGCGCATAGATTTTTCTAATCATACCGCAAATTGTTATACTTTAAGATCTTCTCAATTATCCATAATATACCATAGAAAGCAAATTTTATCTACATGTATTGGATGCTTGATTTTTTAAACAGTTCATTTTCATAAATTTTAATATTTGATCTTTTTGAAACTAGACATGAACTTATATTTTTTTAAACATAAGAATAGTTAGTACTGGTAAACTATAAGAGATGGATATATGTTGTCGCGGACTTATTTGCAAATCTTTTTACGATATACAATTCCGTATTACATTTTTTTTAAAATATAAGATGATTTATTATGACGACATGAACAAATATGCAATGTATGCTAAATTAAAGAAGATTTTTCAAAATGTATAAAATCAGAGTATGAGAATTGAAGACGTCTTTGACTCATAGGATACAAACATGAGTATCACACGAGAAAACCCGCAACCCACTGACACGCAGTGTTCCGGGTTCGATTCCCGGTCAGCCTTTAGATTGACTTTAGATTTCTGTTCTGGGTCTGGGTGTCTGTGTATTCGTCTTTGTATGTGTCCATGGCACCCACGACACATTGAATCCTAGTGTGGGGCTGTGAGTGTATAAAGCGTCTTTTTTTTTAAAGCAAAAAATATATGAGAAATCTTCAATGCACAATACCAAGCCGATATAGGCAAATACTATTTGGGAGAGTAAGGAGTAAATATTGATAAATATAATAAACACATTCATACACGGGCTGGCATCTTTACAATACAGAATGCATGACATGTTAGTAGACTGATCATTATCCTCTTAAAAGAGCAACACCGATTAAGATGCTTTTATTTCTCTGTCTTTCAATCAAGTATTCAGTACTTGTATCGAAGTAAGCTCAAAATGTATATTGAATTTTTAGTTCACTTCAACATGATACGAGCACGTTTCTGGTTTAGAATATAAAATTGGTAGAAGGAGCTCACGCGCACAGATTTGTCTAATTTGCATTCATGTCTCGTGTCGGAGGTATTAAACGTCAAGTGTCTACAAAGCGCGATAGAAAATACCGCAACAAATCCGTGCTAAACATTTAACCTTTTGATTTGCATGGGAAAATGCACTTGAAGGTGGTAGAACCCTTAGTGAAATGACTTAACAGCTGTGTTAAGCTGCTGTTAAGGGAGACTTATTCGAGGCATTACAACTTAGTCCTCAGAGGCAGAAACGCAACTGTGGTCGACCTCAGGTAGGATTTTAGTCCTATCTGGGGTGGATTACAAATGTCGATGACCGGCAATGGCCACTTATCATCGGATAGACTGCATACTCTTAAAATCAGAATACAACAGCGCTTAACCCATCTGTTATAAGGTTTTTTATTGTAAAATTATACAAAGTTTCGCCCACTACATTTATTATTTTACGTAGCAAAATCTTCTATGAATATTTCATACAAAACTAAAACATAAATCTTACCATTTGTTTTATAAGCCCTCTGTTTAATAACTATAATCCAAAAGAACTAAAACGTTTACTTTCACGGTTATTACGTATATAAAGCAACCTTTTAGCTTTTATCTCAAGACTAATAATAATATTTTGTGGGGAACCAAGTTTATGCTAATATTAAACTTGCCTCCGCCTGGTGCAGAATATGAAAATATACGTAAAACTATGTTTGAAATGGGGTAGTAATACTATAGTTCCACCGACCACTGCCACACCCATTTCTATCGTGAAACAGTTGTGCGTTTTGGTTAATTTATGTGGATCCTGGCGGGCTTACATATAAGGCGACGATCTTAATCCCCACAAGCTGCGACGCATCTTTGATCGGCTTATGATAAAACCTGCAGCGAATGTGAATATCACAGATGTCCATGGGTAACTTTACCACTACTCAGATAGACTGCAAGCTCATTTACTACTCCAATCTTATAAAAAATATATATTACTATCGTCTAACCACTGCTGAATCCATTCATTGTGCTCCAGTGTATCATGCTTATTTTATTAGGTTTCCGTAGCTCAAAAGGAAAAAGAAACCCTAATATGATCGCTTTGATGTCCGACTGTCTATCACGACCTTTTCTCAGAAAGCGTAAAGGCAAGACGTTAAAATTTATATCAAATACTTGGGTCTATGATCTCTTTCAGCTGTGAAAAAATCACACTTGTAAGTCAATGCGGTCAAAAAATAAGGCGATCTAAGTCGCATATTTTGCGAGTTCACAAAGAAATCAGTTGCTACTATTAGGTACTACCTGCTAACCTAGAATCATGTTTGGTAAAAACCGTAAATACATAGCCCAATAACAAAAAAACGAATCCACAAGTAAAAACTTTTTAACTTTGGTGTTGGTTGCTGTGGTGCACTCTCGTTTCGCGATTCCAACTCGCACTTAGCCGGTTTTTATTTTGAACAAGCCTGCAGTTCACTTAGTGTTAATCGTCTTATAACCCATAGACTTCTATAACCAACCCTAAATAGGATTGCGTCCTTGTTGTACTACTTAAAGTATTCCACAGATGCCTTCATCCCTGAGAACTACGGTGGAATGTCTCGTGGTACCTCTCACTCACCAAACTTTTCAAACCAAAGACTACAGTGTTTAACATCGTCAACTATTTTTTGAAAAGCAAGCGAGAGAGCAGTAGTTCATTTGCAATTTTCATTTCATATATTTAGATACATCTTTAAGTGTAGATACTGCTGTTTCATCCCTGTGGGCAATACTAACCAGGCAAGTCTAACCTCAAAAGTTAATTTTATCGAATTCAAATTGACACTTTAAAATTTTTATCTTCATTTTTATTATAAAATTAAAGTAGCCTTAATTAGCTTAAAATAACCTAAATTGCTTATAACATCATCTAACAGTAATTTGCGTCAAAATCGGTCCAGCTGTTTCGGAGATTAGCCAAAACATACTAATAACAACTTATATTATGCATCAAAACAAACTAAGATCTACTAATCTCACCATTTTTCCATTAACTAAAGCGCGCGAAAAATACCTCCCATCGTCTGTATGACAGTTAGGGATGAGACGTGTATTTATTAGTGATGTGTCTAACAATACAGACAAAAAAAATTACGTACGTTCAATAAAAAGCTGTTATTTTAACATTACAAACAAACAGGTAGGTACAAGTGGACTTCTTTTCACCATCAACTAAGAATAAGAAGTAGCACAAGAAACTACATACATAAATAAAAGCTATAAATAATATGTTGACATTGATATAATCTTGCAAATTGCACGTGGGAGTGCACACGCGTGTGGTCGCAAGCGTCATACCACCAACATAACTTCATCTGTCGAGACCCACGCAAGATACTGCCAATATACGATATGTGGTGGTTTTCCGTTAAACTAACCGATGTGATCACAGCTGTTATGCCGAGAACCGTTTCATGAAGCATAACATAATACGAGATTAGTTGGGAGCGAGTACATAAGCGACATCCCACGTCTGTGACCGCCGCCCACGGTAGTCAACGACTGCCACAGACTAGGGCCCTCTTAACACGTTGAAAAGTAATCACTTTTCTTAACTAATTGTTCTTGATATTGTTATTGTTTTATGTTAAAAATATCTAATGGACAGTGTAATTAACCTTTTAAATCTTATATATTTGTTACTCAACCAGATATTCCTCCAAAGTAACCTCAGTTTCTGCAAAAAATGTTATACTTTATGTTTCTAAAGTTAATAAACTGTTTCTGTACCAAACGTCACCCCTGTGAGATGTTAAACGGACCTAAGTTCCTGTTTTTCACAAGTGGATTGAGCAGGCATTTGAGAATTTTACTCTGTTATGTCCCGTGGTATACCAGTCTGCAAGCGAAATTACGTAGGCTCGTCAGGAAGATTTGAGTCATAGTGACCGTATCAAGGCAGTAATAGCCAGCGGTGGAATCACGGCATATCAATCGAGAGGTATGAGGTTGTTATATGAGTATTAGAAATTAATTATCGCTTGCTATAACGGTGAAGTAATCCGACACGTACGACAATTCTTTAAAAAAATAGTTCTAAAATGTTTTGTGAAGTCTACGAATTCTCACTTGGCCAGCGCGGTGAACTATGGCCTAACCCCTCTCCCTCTGAGAGGAGAACCGCGCCCAACAGTGCGACAATAATTGGTTTACTGCGACCGCATCAAATCGTGGTCCTACGATGCTCAAGTTGGCCATCTGGTCGATTAGAACACTATAGAACCTCGATTAGTAGAGAATAATACTAACCTCGCTTTGAAATAACCATAAATTAGAGTGTGAATTAATTCCTTTTAAGAAAGAAAACCGAATACCGATGTCGATGAACTTAATAATTTAGTTATAATACTTAAAAATACTGAATATCTACTTTCAAAGGTGTATTTAAATCGCCATTCTGTTAAATTTTTCGCATTACAGTTGCACATAGATTTTGTGGTTAATTGAAATATCCCTAATACTAAAAGACAAATCCTTTTCAGTGTTGTAAATTGTTCTCTCAATGGATTTAGAATTCAACGAGCTGAATATTAAAATGATTATTCAGCGCGGTTTGCTAATTTTTATCTGAATTCTGTAGGTGCACACCACTTGAGCAAATGATAATTTGAGTTTTTAAACGATTAAATACAAAGACGTTTTTTGAATTATTACTTCAATGCTCCTAATGGGCTATGTTTTATCGCCATTTAAGTTTTAATTGTCTGTTGAATTTTAAGAAATTATAATAGGCCTAATTTCAGGGGTAGCCAACTTGATTGTACCCGAGATCTACTAATTAGACTGACGAACCACTAATTGCAATTTAATTTCGCTGCCACGGTAGGCATTGCGGTCCCCAAAAATCTTAGAGTTTTTCTTTCCCTTTCCACAATCGACTTAACTAGTTGCCGCGATGGATCGGTTAGCACCACCTGGCCTATATATATATTCCATTATCATCATTGCCTCACCGGTTAAAGGGGTTAGGGCACTACTGGTTTAATTTGAATCTAGTGGCATCACCAAAATTATCTATCGAATAATGTCTAGTGCTGCTATGTTCTAGTTTGAACGTAGTAATAAATACACAAGGTATTCCAACTTAGCTACCAGGAACAGGAGCGCATTTATGGCCGATCGTAGTAAGGACTTCAAACCTATTTGCTATGGAAGTGATTGTCTAGTGTTTGTAACACTGACTCTTAACATGAATATCCTAAGATCGAGTTTAAGTCACGTACCTCTGATTTTTTAAAGTTATGTGTGTATTAGACGTTAAATATCACTTGCTGTAAATGTAATATATAGCAAGAAAACCTACGCCCAAAAATTCTTCATAGGTCATAATCTCATTGCTTTTTAATATTTTTGAAGTACAGTAAATACGTATAAAATAAATATGTAATAATAATCATACATTAACAATAACACTACATACAGGTTATTCTATTTTTAGTTTCAAAGAACTTTAAGTGTTTCAAAGAACTTTAAGTGATTTATCATTCAATGTCAGAGAATTGTGAATATCTGAGATAAATCAATAATTGATTTTGCCGATAGAGTTATCTAATAGTATTAGTAATCACTCACCGAACGAATCATTTCATCAGTCTCAATATTAATTCCACAGGTTTGGGCTAGACCTTTTGCCAACCATAACCCTATTAAGATAAGTCTTGTTTTTATAACAAAACGTCAAATTAAACTTACACGCGCGGAGGTTAAGTAGAACGTTGGAAAAATCTCAACAACGTGATCCATTTGAACTTTCAGCGCAGCGCCATCTTTTGAGAAATTTGTAAATAAATTTAATTTTCACATGTTTGACGAAGTCTACTTTTCTAAGACTTTTCCTAACGCTTTTCAAAACTTTAATTCTTAAGCTAAACATCTATTTTTACTTACTGTATATGTACGTATCACTGCCTATATGATAATTCTATTACATAAAAACGAAAGTCCAAAGTTAAACCCAATATTCGCAATTGTATTTGGTAGTTATTTTTTCACCTTACATACTATTAAGAAGCCTTTTGTTAAATTTTTTGCAAAATATATATTGTTACGCAGATTGTGATAATAACTAAGGACATCCTCATCCAAAAATTGTTTGTTTTGTGTTTTCTCTTTTGTAAAAAATTAAATGTTAAAAAAATATCCATGTCAGTTGAACTCGCATAAAAACGGTTGTTTCGGGTTCCAAACGACGACTTCCAAAAAGGAGGAATTATGTTCCGCTGTATTTGGCAGCGGATTTTAATGTTTCTTATTTTGCCAGCCATGGTAATACACATTTTGCAAAAATTTAAAGTATCTGTCAGTTACGGTTTAAAACATAGAATCCTTTTACAGATGGGTTGGCATCATAGGCTTCGTAATAGGGTCCCGTTTTACCCTTTGGTTACGGAACCCTAAAAAGCTTTGAACTTCGTGCACAAACCATACAGAAGAAACTGACCATGTGTGGATTGGACTTTAAAACCAACTAGGTGTGAATCGAGTTCACGTTAAAAAGCCTAAACTGAACAAAACCAAACATGTTTTTGACCGATTTCCTTGTTTATAGGAAAGAGGTTATCTACTCGTCGCGTATATTTTTACCAATACGCAACAAATACAATAGTATTGAGAGTAGTACAAAAACTGCAATACGCGAATCAAACTCACACAAGATCGGAATTTTATTAAAAATGTTACAAACAACTGCGTTCAGAGTTATTTTCATTTTAATCAAGGTATTTCACCCTATATTGGCTGAAGCTAAGTATTTTAATTTAGTTCTCAAAGTTCGCAGCCACAGAAATCATGTCGAAACTTTTTTTTTATACTTTGTGCGCTCAATCTAGTCAGTGTTTTGTTATTATAAGTATGTATGTATATATATATTAGTCAATTAAACATCAATAATTTTTTCCTTTTAACAACAGTGTTACGCGCTGCTGTAATCTGGTTTAAAGGGTGTGGTTAGGGAGACAAACTATTTCAGTGCGTTCCAACTTAGTCCGCAAAGGTAGCAACACATTGCAAATGCCAATGACCCCAATGCCAATGAAAAATTATCCCATTTATATATGTTAGGCCCCATTTATATCTTGTCCCTGTAGTTCCGGGTTCAGAATAGGGCTACGATATCCCCTGGGTGAGGGTGGGAATTTGTGGTCGCATACAGTCGTAAACACTAGACGGCGTTGACGAGTATCTTGCACACCCGAGCTGAGCCCGACAGGGCAATACACTCATAGAACACCACTTACGTTCCTTTGGAGATCCCGAAGGCTTATTTATACGCAGCACTGAGGCTGGTCACCGAGTAGGTTTTAGTGGGTAAAAATCCCACACAACTCTCTGTTGCTTCCACGGTACCGGATACCTTTGAAGGTCCTCCCTCCCTCGAAAAATGGTGCCCATTTATGTACACAGACATGTAACGTATCAGACACGGCCGCTATCGTTCCAAATTGTTGAAGTGAAAAGAAGATGTCAAAACTTATCGAAGGACTTATGATCGATAATAACAAAAGCTTTAGGGAAATAGGTCGCGTGGTAGTTTTAATCACTTTTATTTTGCTACGCGGAACCCTACCATTTTTCCTAAAAAACCTACTTCTAAAAAATTATGGATTACTCTTCTTACCATATATCTGATCCTATCTGATAGTGAATATCCGGCTTAAATCGGTCCAACCGTTGCAGAGATTTACTCAAACAAATAGACAGGCAAAAATCTTTAAAAACATTTTTTTCAGTGTCGCATTTTGACATTAAAAACAGACCCATCAATTTTATTTATAGTTATAGTTTTTTTTAATGCTATTGAAATGGCGAAATTATCTCGTTTAATTTATTTACTAAAAACAAAACCACGCAAACTTTAAGCTCACTCTTAATAATGAACATTACTCATGCAGAACGTAATTATGCATGCTAAAAGCTTTAAAGCTTGTTAAATTAATTATGAAGTAATATTTCCCTATTTGCATAATATTTAGCTCTTGGTTGCCCACTACTCCAGCGATATTACGGAGGTGTGATGAAAAATAATTTAAGATAAATACTTATTGTTACTTTCGTAAACTTACAGAGCGGTGGACGAAAATGTATTTTTTTGTCAGACTGTAGTACAAACGTAGTAATAATATTATAATAAAATATCGTTCTTCCATCGTAATTGTGTGTAATTTTAAAAGTTTATGTACACAATCCTCTTCAACTCATCATGTCTTACTTACTCAGATATTTCTAGTCATAACACAGGCGAAATATTAATAAGTATATTTACTTCCGATCCCCGTCCTACCGTCCCCTCTAAAATCATATTCAAAGATAAAAATCTTTTATTATAATATATAACAACATTTCAAACACTAATGTGCATTCGAGCGTGCGTATGTGTGTAAGTGCATGCATTATTTCGTTCCCAATAACTAATACAAATGCGTTATTATTTGGAATGACAATTTTACCCTTTTAAGACTGAAACAAAGAAAACTCCTCGCGTGTGGCTGTACAATACAATAATATAATAACCTATTATTGAATTATATCAGTCGTACGTTATGAGCAACATCCCTAAACTCACTAGACGAGTAAATAGGATCAGTATTATCTGTTTTCAGTTGGATTTCATTTCGTAATGTTATAGAGTTTCTGTTTGCCGTGAATCAAGTGGCGAGAACAATTTCATTATTTTCATGCTTGAACTTTTTGACTCTTATTCCTTTGTTGTTATCTCCTTTATACCTTTTGTCTTTTATAATATTATCTTTTACTACATTTATAAAGCCGTTTATTATTTTTTGGCAAAATTATTGTACGTGACTCTCGATAGCAGAAGTGCGTATTAAAAAATGTTTCTTAATTGAATTGATCGTATATAAAATTCAGTGGCTTTTAGCGAAAAAATGAAGTGGCAATATTTGAGGGTGGTAGACGTTTTTTATACATGATGGAAATAGCAAACGAATGCAGAATGTAGTCCACCTGATTTTCAATGGGTACTGCTCCGATGGATGTCATTAATCAACCCGAGACGAGATTAGCGTCATACCAGAGGTTGGCTGCAGAAGCGTTGGTACTCTTGAGCACTAAGTTGGAATATCTCGGATAAGTATGTCCCCGTGATCATACCCTACAAACCGGACTACAACAGTGCTTAACACTGTTATTATTTGGCAGGAATACGTAAGGCGGTGGTGGTCTGAACATTCAGCTTTTTTAAATGACTTTATAGGAACTTATTTATTGCATTTTATTTTACTTCCAGATAGTAGACCAGTTCACGTTAAATCATCTTCCGATCGAAGCGTACAGTGGAATGCTCGTG
>DWRA01003635.1:0-11796 GCA_018250295.1 Spathilepia clonius | reverse complement strand
TAGGCAGAAATAAGTGTGGCGGTGGTGCCGCCGGAGTCGAAATACAAAGGGTTATACCACCACCATATTACTTTATAGTTAACTTGGTCACTGAGTCCTATATAAATCTGAAACGCATTTCATATAAAATAGAGGTTCCATCTGCAGACAATCAGAGATACGTCGCCACTCCTAAGGTGGTTGCACCATTATACATGTATAGGATTCTACCACCTTCATTAATTGCTATGTAAAATAAGATTATGAAAAATATTTGTGACATACAAACGTTTCATGTCCATTCTGTTATACTATTGAAAAATTGTATATCACAATAAAAATTCCATTTATGATCCTTTTATTTCCAAATGCACCAATGAAAAATGGTGCACGAACTGTTGTACTTAATTATGTTATGTATTAGTTATGTTAAAAATGTGCTTTCTTCACATTATGTCATACCACTATATACATCCTTTAAATCTGAACAAAACAATGCTTGAGGCATAGATTGGCGTGCCGGTGGTGCTGCTGGAGTTGAACTACAAAAAGTTCTAGCATTTTACCAGTAATATTAGTGTTACAGAAATACAGGAATAATTTTTTATTTCTCGCCTGACCGGGGATCAAATCCAGTACCTTTTGACTAGTTGCATGACTCCTTCATCACACGCATCGTTAAATGGCTTCCGTCTTTGCATTTATGTTTAGATATCTATCGCTTTTCAAAGCTAGAATTATAACTAACCTAAGGCAAGGCTTCGCCGATAAATTAATTGCTTTCGCTCAGGATATATTTAACCCTCCCTTGCAAGGGGATCAAATTTCAAGGCTCCCTTCTAAAAATCTGTCAAGGGTCTCTCCCCTAATTTAAGTGTATCCCCTTATACTTATATGTGTAAATAAATGTGTCTGGGTATGTCCAGTTAAGTATTTATAGTAAAATCGATAGCATTGTTGAACCTTTCTTCGTTTTTGTGGATTTGCTACTTCTATAGACATTTACTATTTAAAAGTAGGTTTTCAAGATGGACTCCTTTATCAGCAATGCATAGCCTACATCTTTCGTACAATTTTTTTTTACTTATCTTAATTTAGGCTTCAATGATTACCGTAATTGATCGATAAAGATGTATTCACAATTTTGCATCTACTTTTTGCAGTAAATAGCCTAAAACATCATTGGTCTTATGGACTTGTACTTTATTAAGCTTCTGTAGCACTTTAGTATATAGTTTCTCGAAGAATCATATATACAATATATTATTTTGTCAGTCACGGCCCATGTCTGCGTGTTCGTGTTACAGATAATATACAAAAAAGGGTCATACACATTGTGTAGTTGTATTTATACATTGTATACTCATAACATTCCGTCTGACACGGTCCATGTCTGATAGGGCATGTTTGTACATATATATGAATTAAACTTGTCACCACGTTGTTAGCAATAGTACCGGACAATTTAACTGTGATCCGACATGCGTTTATACGAAGGTTGCCTAGCAACACCCTCCACTCGAAGATTTTATTAGTTTCACAAAAATTATTTCCCCCAGCATTTTATGGCAGACGAAACTTAATCTTCGGATATTCCTGTGTTGTTTATTGCTTAAAGAAATGTTTTCTTGCGTTTGAACAACACAATTTTATACTGGAATTCTGTTTTAATTTCCTCGCGTGCATGTGGTTGTGTGAAATGTAAGGTGGTTCGATGCTGAAAGCACCTATTGTTGTCTTGTGAACAACAGTGTTAAGCGGTACTGTGTTCTGCTTAGATAGGTGTGGTAAGATAGACATACATTCGACAATTCAGCTCTCAGAGGTAGCAATTTCTGTTACCATCCTCAGGTAGGGCTCTAATCTTAGTGATCACCTACCATCATAAAAAATCGACTACACACATGGGAGGAAAAATTTCTCACGTAAAGATGATTTTTATGAAATTACTACATTTTATTTTTTCACCAAAAAACTATAGTTTGACATGTTATCCATTTCATCGTGTCATTTTTTCTACGCTCTGATCTCAGGTGAGATTACTTTTTCTTCTGAAAATATATTGAACATTTTTATTTTTGTTCTAAAACAAATCAAAGTGATCCATAAATTCGGCAATAATAACACACAAACAAAGCCGCGAGAGAAAGCTAGCTTCGAATAAAAATACAAAAATTCAAACCCACGAGCGAATATTTTTAATTGCAACGTATTTTTCACGGCGAAAAAGTCACAGTAAAAGTCGGAAATCATTTAAAAATCGTACTTTATTCGTGAGGACCGTTTAATTATAGCATTGTAGTGGAAACGTGGTGCTCATTAATAAAATAATTACCGCTATTTGTGCCTCTTAAGCGATTTACCCAATTGACCTACATTCGGAGTCGCGGAAATCAATATGGCGCGGGAGTGTAATATTAAATGTTGAAATTAAGGTGCCAAAATAAACTTTACATTTAATTGGGAGAGCGATTCGCCTCTTAAAACTACATAAAATATATTAAATATGTAACAAGCATAAAGTGGGACAAACAATGCAACCAAGCCACGAAAAAAGTTTACGATTATGTTACGTGGTTAGTTCAAGAAAGGCCAAGGTATGAATACCCAATTATTATAGTATCATATAAAATAATTGTCTTGTATAAAATTAAATGTAAACGCTTTGCTGAGGGCCCAGATGTTTTGAAAAATTAGCGAAGTCCAATTCGCACGTTTTCTTTTTATTTATTTTTAGTATTAAAATTTTTACCTAATGTGATTTAATACATAAACCGAAAAACGAAAAAATCGTTTATGAATGGAAACTCCTATTTAGTAGTGTTTATTTTTAATATTTGTCGTTATAGTAGCTATAATAAACACTAAAAATACACAGTTTTACAGAGATAGAGCTTTGTGAAAGACGAACGGGCGGCACAGGCTAATACGGTCCCATTTTTACCCTGATACAGGACCCAAAAATTGAATCTATACCAGTATATCCTTAGAACACACACAGTTTTAAACAGTTCTATGTAACAGAAGTAGGTGTGAAATAAATGTCCCAAATGTTGCAGAAACCTGACCGTTTAAAGTATTACGTTTTAAGTACCAAGCTCTCAGTCATGAAAACGAATGTTTGTCGAATTCGGAATGACTTTGAAAATTAACGAATGCGTATTAACCAGAACGTTTGAAGTTGCAAACACTCGTTACTGAAGGCGAAATTTATTACGAACGATCATTCATTATTCAGACCTCAGCGAATGGGTCATTTATTAAGTTTTATTTCTTCACTTCGAAGTTATACTTCTTTATGTGTGTATTAGAAATAAATTATTATTAACTATTACAGCATAGACAAAGATTGTAAAGAAACTTATATGTATGAGACTTTAGAAAAGTTCTCAAAACCATGTGACCAGGTCTATCAATTTGCGCTTGGACTGCGCGTTAGACAGTTTTACGAAAAAAATAAGTATTTAGTCAAGTAATATCAATTATAATCGATACTTTTACCCCTGATAAAATTGAAACTTTTTGAAGTTTGCCATAAGAATACCATTAACTGTTTTGCGTCATTCGTCTCTCTTTAATCACTTATATAAATTATTTGGAAGGTAATGACAATTTCGTACAACGTGTTTCACAATACGGAGAAACCCTATAAACACAACAACCCTTACAAATTCCCTTCGCCATTTTTAGCGTCTTGAGGGGTGGAAAGGTAATTAAAGCACTCTCCCTATAATTATGTTATTTTTTAGCTACTACGCAAGAAATAATAATTTATTTGGCGTGATCGTGTCGGTAAGTTTCGTTAATTATATCGTAAACAATATGGTTTGCTGGGTAATTAATTTATTTTAGTGTTTTCTTAAGTAAATCGTAATAATGGATATTTGCATGCGTGTATCACAGCTTAATAAAAATGAATCTGTGGCGACTTCCCGTAACTCATCAAGAGATAGCGCGACTGCATTGTGAATCACGATGTCGAAGTTTTCTCAACATCTTGTACATATACAAGCCACGAACTAACTAACTACCGGAGCATGGACACTCCCCGGGCATGATCACCTAGCCCGACGGGAGATCTCCCTTATACAAAACCAATAAACTATGTTTAACATATAACAATAAGTTCTAGTAACTAGTTCTACGATGGATCGTCGTCAACGTATCACTGCCGGCCGTATGTCTCATCTCGATATAAAAAGGGTTTAGGCCATAGTCCATCCCGCTGGTCAAGTGCAATTGATGTGTGTTTGTTTTCCGCACGATGAATTCTTTCACAATTGAAGCTAGTGACAATGAATTTCTAATACGCACGTAACTTTGAGAAATTAACTTCGGGCCCTGGATTGAGTGGCTGACATTTAATGATACTATCATTGGGATATACTTGTATGATGGATCAGTACATCCTAAATGTAAACATAGTGTAAAAGCGTCTAAAATTTCGATCAAAGTTAACCTCACCAAATGAGAGTGCAGTGAGCGAGCAACGAGCTAATGGGCGGTAACGTTCATTAATACTGCCGCAAGCAAACCGCTTGCACTCTCGCGACTGACTTGGTGTAAAAGCTTTACACTATTAGTCATGTTGGAACAACGGTTGAAATTGAACATCGTGTATTTGTGATTGATTTTTTAATACGAATTGAGTTTCATTTTGTGTATCAATTAATAAATAATTGTGATATTTTGTTGTGTTGCTGGAGACAAATTTCTTTCTTTTCAATAATTAAACCAGATCTTGAGCGTTTTTCGCTATGCCTGAAAAGTGATAAAACCACTATGATTCAGTGGGGATAGTCACTTCTGCTACATCTATTTCTAACGTGTTGCAGTTCTTGCGTTTCCGTGGAAGGGTGAATGCCGAATAACTTACATATGAGGGGTGATTTGTAGTTCTCAGGAGTGGCATTGCATGCCTGTCCTTTTTTTAAGCAAAATTCTTGTTCTATATCGAATTAGTTATAAATCATAATGTCCATGAGCGGAACTTATTATTAGGTGGAATACTCGCTTGTTTGCTGCTTTAATCGTGAATGGAAGCACAATTTCCTGGGCAACCTGGATATTACCGCCCAAAAAGCTTCAAATAATGACTGCTATCGGTTCATAATACATAATAATCGAGATCGATGGTTCAACGTGCGCAATTAAAGGAAATAAGAATAATTGTAATGAAAACAAAAGAAAAAATTTAATTATATGCTCTCAGAAAATGCAGAGCCGAATTCATAGTTGTGCGTAACGCAATAACGTATTATAGTTTATGTTAATTTTCATCATTCAGCTATCATAGTCAATCTCGTTAAATTGCAATGTAGTGAGCGAGCACCGAGTTAATGGGCAGTAACATTCATTAATACTGCCGCGAACAAACTGCTTGTAATCACGCAGGGTCTTGGAATAAAAGGCTGTTTTGTGTGTAATTTGAATGTAATTGCAATTTTAACATTAAAGCAGTGATATTTAAAAAGTAATGAACTAAAAGTATATTTTAAAATAAGTTGATTTAATTTAAATTGGCTATTCAAGAATAAGGTTGCATCATTGTTTTATGCGGTCATAAACTGAAGGTAAATTTTAAACAATACTTGTAGGGAAAACAATAGGGTGTATACTTCCACTATTCAGACATTACTGCCAATATTACCAATTGAGTTTGGTAAGCTGGTATCAAATTAATATAGAGCATTGATAATAGGTATTCCTGAATACCTACTGCCAATAGACTGCCAACAGTTTAATGAATTGACTTAAAAAAATAATTAAATGAATGAACGATGAATGAATGAAAGGATGATTGCAAATAACATTTTAAGAAAGAAGTTTTTAAAATTGGTATTTGTTTACGCCCTTTATTTCGATATGGTAAAAGTATGTTTTTGTTCTATAACTAAGAAAATCAAAGAAAACAAATAAGATGTACACTTTATATTGTTAACTTATACTTTTATTATTTATCACTGGAAGTAAATTAATCAGATGCGGACGTTAAATTAAAGAATATTTAGGATATACATATGTATAAGGATATTAGTTGAAATATATTTTAGGTTGTGCCTTTTCTAACATTAACCTTCTAGCTAAATAAAGTACGGGGAAGTTCGGACAGGGCGAGGGATTTAAGTAAACATTCGTAACTATTTCCGCTGAATTTCAGGTAAATATTCAGTTTTATGTTATATGGATTGCGGGTATTGGATAAACTTTACGGTGTGTGTTTCGAATCGTTAGTGAAATAACCTTAGTACCGGTGCAACTTGTTTAACGCCAGTTATTAATAAATGAATCTATCAATTTTTTGACTACAAAGATTTAAATTTGATAATTTTTGCTTACTAGACATTTTCAAATTTATTTTGGAGACTCACGTGGCTGAGTGGTTACCATACCGATCTGACAAGCAGTGGGTTCGATGAATTTAAATTTTTGGTCTGGGTATTTGTGAATTCGTCTCTTTGTGTCTATGGCACCCACGCTACAGGGAATCCTAGTGTGTGGCTGTTGAGTGTAAAAAACGTCTTTTATTTTTGGCGTCTAACTAGATAAATTGCTTTAATAAAGGGCATAAATGAAAATGCAGAGTAGCTACGCTAGGGTAGTAGAATTCATTAATATATGTGCCGCAAACTTGCTCTCTCGTGAAGTGACGCCGTGTAAAAGCATTACACTATTAGTCAACTCTCGGGCAGTCAGGTTTACAAATAGAACTGGATTGCACAAATCATGGCTTTTTAGAATGAATGACTTTTTGCATACAGTGTAACAGTGGACAAATGTACAATTATTGATGTGAAACGTCTATTGGAGCGGGTATAAACCGGATCGTTGGTATGGCGACGCTTGCCGTGGCTACAGGTCGCCCTGCTATACAAAGGTAATATATAGTCTATGTGTTAGTGTACGGTGTGGCGACCGGTGCTGACGTGTCGCCATGCGCAACCGGCTATGCGTTTTCATTATGCTATAATTAGTTCCTGTAGTACTACCGTCTTTTATGTTTATTATTTGTAGCACCATGATATTTAACATATGCCAGGCGTCCCGTGACGGCTCATTTTATATTACTACGGCAACAACAAATAATAGCTATGAAGGAAGTAGAACCCTTTGTGGTTCGACTCCAGCACCACACCTATGTCTACGTAATAATGTGTGCAGTGAGGGCTGCTATATTCTGAATTGAGAAGTGTGTCGAGGGAGACATACTTAGCAATAACCACTTACCAGCAGATAGACTGCATGCTTGTTTGCTACTGCCGTTATGTAAAAAAAGCTGTCTTCAAGTTTTAATGGTATAGTAAGGCAGATAGATAATGTATTCCAACTTGATGTTCACGAAAGTCTGTGGCCAAACTCCAATCGGCCTCCGATTTTGTTTAAAGTTGATTCTATACACGCTCGGCAGTAATTACTTCCTATCAAGTTTATATTTGTTAAAACAACAAAACTTGCTGTAATTGTTAAAACTGTAGTTGATACAAGAGGTTACACTTATAAAATTATATTTTAATGTAATATTTTTAATCACTGTCTTCAAAATAGTCATGGGCGCCAGCGACAACTGGTCACCAATTGTATACTACTTTTTTACTTTTGGTTATAGAAAACACGAAATATTCTAATAATCCACAATAATTTGTAACAAATATAATAGCACATTTTGTGTATAAATCTACTTAAAGCAAAATTCTTGTTGAATCATATAATGTATAGAGCCTCTCAGCATATATCCGACACCAAATTATCTGCGCGAACATCATTATCCAAGTTCAACGATCAAGGCCGCATAATCAATCAAAGTCACTGAATAATATAACGTGAGTCGTGTTCTTTGCGTAGAATGGGTATTGCGAATGTTTGAGACCTATAGCCTTAATTGATGGGGATATTGAAATGAATTATGGCGTGTTGTTTTGTAGTTAGTTGAACATATTGTTATTTATACATTCTTTGATTATTACGGCTTACTATTTTTGGTAGATGACTTGAAATCGTCCTTTTACAAATAGAGGTGAAGATTTGAAGGTAGTAGAACTCCTTGTGGTTTGACTGCGGCGGCATCACCACCACACCTATTTTTGTCTAATCATAGCAGTGTTAACCCCTGCTGTCTTTTGGTTCAAAGGATGTGGAAAGCGAGTCTGACTTATTCGAGGCATTCCAACTTAATATTTAAGGGTAGTAACGCTTTTGTGGCCGACTTCAGGTAAGATTCTTCTTTTATCTGGGGTGGATTACAGAAGTTGCCACTTACCATCTAATGGATTGCATGCCCGTTTGCTACTCTATCATATAAAAAAAGTCTGAGGGTTGATTACCAGGAATGCACATCTTATTTTTGGTCCTATATTAGAAGTTAATTGTCACTTGCTTTAGGGGCAACGTGCAGAGAAAAGTTTTTATATCCAGATGTAAGCAGGGGCCTAATGTGCACTCCGAAGTGAGGAAGCAATACGGTAAAGGTAATAGCGGACGTTGCTTAACTTTTTAGATTACGTACGCTTTCCAAAAAAATTCATAAACCATTTTTTTTATATATAATATCTTACCAGTATTTACGACTCATATTTAACAAATGGAATGGAACATTTTCATTAAGATTTTCCGAAACAGCGGATCGGATCCGTCTACAAAATCATTTCCGAATGAAAGACTACAAAAAGAAACTCTACAATGCCGTGGAAATTGAAACGGAATAAAGGAGGTATTAGAATCTACGTCTCACAATAAGCACAATAGAAATAGAGCTAATGCCTACTTAGTTATTATACCTATTTACTTGCTTATGTGTCCACTCCGTATCTATTCATTCATCAGTCTTTGGAGCTCTATTACTGAACATAGGTCTTAGTTCGCGCCATTTAGACTTGTTGTGCGCGCTTAGCATTGAGTTTTAGACACTGTTTTGTTTAGATCGTCCATCGTCGTCATCGTCGTCGGATCGTCGTCAATCCACGTAATTCAAGTGCTTACCATTCAAGAAATGAATTCGAGTTTCTGCTAAGGTTCTGGGTGTTTGGGTATCTTATTTTCTGAGTGCGTCCATTCTGGTTAGATGAAATTCTTCTATAGGGCTATTTTTTTACATACGTTTGACTGTGTTTAATGTTACTAGACTATGAACAACACCCGGAAACATCTACGCTTCAGATTTTATGGTGATCGCTACGATGGAGGTGTGGTTGTAAGTCTGTAGAGTTTTGCATAATTGAATCCAGACAACAATGGCTGAAATTGTATACACTCGTGGTATACATGCTCTGTGTATCAAGTTTCATTGAATTTCGCAACTCTACTACGTGCCTTCACTGCTGTCGTCGGCATGTGCGCTCTACAATTATGTCATGTAAAGACCACTAGACTGACATTTATATTTACTGCACAAATTTATGGACCTAGCACATTTTATGGCAGTCTTGAAAGTTTTATGTCTCTAAGGCGTCTGACAGACGATCAGTTTATTCTAGACGGCTATTTGACTGATGGAGGAATTCTGTAAGCGTGGTGATTGATGGAATTCTCCAAATTTGAGATACTGTAATTGTTCTGCTATAAAGTTGTTAGTGGACGCTTTGGTGTCTTGTATTGACAAGTAATATTTCTTTAGACGAATATTGTGTCAGGATAAGTGTATTTCGGTATGAAATTATATGGTATTAATTATATGGTATTTGTGTCGCTTTGTATGAATTGCTGATATAATTGCATAAAATGAAGTTAATGTTACTTGTTATATAATCAAGTATACTATTTCGTTGTCGCAGACCCACAGAAGAAATTTGTGTTTATAATGCGTAACTCTGCATATTATATACTGGAAATATGGTCTGTTTATCATTCAAAAATTGTTATATACACATGCATGTAACGGAAGTTTAAATTGTTTGTATGTATGTTATAAGACCATTTACGTGGAATAGAACAGGCAAGTGCATAAACTATCTTAGCTGATCTGCATCGGCGTAGCATATGAGGCAGTTAGGCTACGGATCTTCTCTTAAAATAAATAGGCCAATTTGTAAGCTTCATACACCTTTGGGAACTTTATGAGATACTTACATATTTTTAAGTAGTTTCCTCCGTAAGTTTTATTTACACACATACATCCGATGTAACCTAATAAATTCTAGGATTTTGTTCTACTGACAGGATAAATTGTTTTTTGAACAAATTTGCAATGATAATTTTAATATAAATAAATTTAATTAATTTCCATTCTGTTTCACTATTATTTGTATTTTCTGGTGAACAGCAGCGCATCCTAAACACTAAACTGACAAAAACGGTTAACCAAATACTGTTGCCATATTAATCCACTTATCGTGTCTTTTCCACCTATATTGAACTGGGGTGTCTATGAAATTTAAAATTCATATAGATTGTCCTTGAACTCCAAGGTGATCTAGTTGACATTGGTGTTGAGAGCACCGCTAATGCGAACTGAGGCGCTGCTCGCCGAACTGAATAATTTTAAGAATTTTTGCATAAATTTGATAGCCGATGCGTGTTTCACATTAAAAGTAGATACTTTCATATTAGATTTCATTTTTAGACAAATTTATCTTTTTGATACCATTATGATAGGTATTATAACTAGGTAGTTATGTCCATCTTTTCTTTTTTTGCCTTCAATATTTTTAGTGTCTTGTCATAGCCACGACTTATTAACTAGAATATGTACTGGTAACATGTTTGCAGTGAGGTCGTACACGCAACGCCTTTGGCACATTACGTACAAAAAGTTATTGGGTACGTATAAGGGGTACGTATAACATACTAACAACAAAAATCGATCATTAACTTTTGTCTATTTATCTGTTCGCCCATCTGTCTGTTTGTTCCGGATAAATTCTGAAACGGCTGAACCGATTTTCACGGGACTTTTACTGGCAGATAGATTATGTTATAAATAGCAACTTAGGTTACTTAGCTTACAACAAAATCAAATCAAAGCCAACGAAAATATCGTGCGCAGCCCATTTTTTTCATTTCTTAAGGTAGAAAATTTTGTTTATATGTATATCATGTAAAATTATTTTAAACGCTTTGAGACCACAGGACAACGCTAGTCTGTAATAAATATGTATATCTGTTCTTTTATATGCATTTTATTCGCATTGAAACTCATGTTTTTGCCTTTTGTGCGTGCCTGATTTATTAAAAATACCGTCAAACAAATCTATTTCTACAACTTTTATTACAGTTTAAACAAAAACTTATTCCTCGTATCTTATCTTAAGAACAACTTCTGTAAAAAAATCAGCTTTTTTGTACCAAGAGTTTAGAGTGGATGATGATGAGTCAGTCAGTGAGTGAGTCAGGACTTTTGCTTTAACATATACAGATTATTTCAATGATCATTTTTAAGGGAAGCAAGCTCTTTAATCCATTTCCAATGTGAAATTTATTCTAACACAGTAAGTATTGTTTAAGGATGATGAATACCTTCTATTAATTCCTACCCTTTATTGCCCTAATGTCTTCTAAAGGGAATTTATCTGGTTTCGAAGCATTTTCTGCGCCATTTAATTTGCATGAACTACAATAGTTAAATTATACGTAACATTAAAACGTCTAAACACTTGTTTTACAACGACCGAGAAAGTGCCAAGCGATTAATCATAATGATACCGAAAGATGGTAGAACCCTTTGTAGTTCGACTCCGGCGGCACCACTGCCACGCTTATTTCTGCTTAATAACAGCAGTGTAAAGCGCTGCTGTGTTCTGGTTTGAAGGGGGTGGTAAGGGAGATAAACTTAACGGGGCATTCCAACTTAGTCCTCAGGGGTAGCAACGCATCTGTGGTCGACTT
>DWRA01003634.1:0-11799 GCA_018250295.1 Spathilepia clonius | reverse complement strand
GGGCCCGGCGTTGGAGTCCAAGTCACGTACTTCTGATTTTTCAGAATGATGTGCGTATTAAAAGTTAACTATTACTTGTTATAACAGTGAATGAAAACATCTTACATGTCTGATAGTCCAAAAAAAAAGTTCTCAAGGATGTATGAAGTCTACCAATCGTAAATCCTCTTCACTCCGAAACATACGCACACACACGTTACACGTGCCCAGCAGTGTAACAGTAATGGATTAAAGACAAGCAGAAACACGGGACTTTTGAAAATAGTCCTCAAGGGTAGCAACGTACCTGTGGTGAGTCTTTTTAAACTCCAATCCTGTTTAGGGCTGACTACAAACCATTTACCATCATGATCGCATGTTTGTTTGCAACTAAAATTACTTAATATAAGCCTTTTTAACTTCTAAAAATACATCAACATGACCTTTGTTGTTTAATTCGCGCGTTTCACTAAGTCTGTTTTTATTATCACACTATTTCATACATTTTTATTAAAGTCATTTTAATAATTTATGAATGCCCATAAAGGATCCGATGGCGCCTGTAAACCAGTATATTATTATATTATCGTATTAAGGCAATAACCTTGGATTTTGAATACCTACGTACAACTTGCTAATGATGTCGAGGCTTTTATTGCTACTTTTACCTTAAATTAATGTTTAAAATTGTTTCTGTTGTTGTTTGTATAACTACCTTCGAAATTGGTTACAAATTCGAAAAAAAAATTGGACTATTTAAGTACTTAATTATATTTATTTGGTATATATTTCTAGAAGTATTTACTGCGTATATATCTAAAGAATACTATTAATTGATTGGGATTTGTACGTCCAATAACTTTTTTTTATATGACGAAAGTAGAAAACGAGCATGCACTCTACATAACGGTAAGACATTTGTAATCCATCCTAGATAACTAGAATCCTACCTGAGCTCGACCTCAGATACGTTGCTACTCCTGAGGACTAAGCTGCAATGCCTTGGATAAGTATGTCTCTTTTACCACACCCTTCAAAGCAGAAGACAGCAGTGCTTAACACTGCAGTAGTGAGGCAGAAATAGGTGTGGTCGTGCCAGCGGAGTCGAACCACAAAGGGCTCTAACAACACTTTCAAACTGTTTATAATTATGATTTGCATGCAGAGATATAAATGTTTGTAATGCAGAGATATACTAGTTTTATGCACGAATAGTTACCGTGTTTTGATTTGAACGTTAAGTTAAGGCACTTATGTATAGTAAGTACAAGAAGCGTTCGAACTGAACACAGGACGACAATCTGTATTGTGTGTGTGTACATTTAAATTTACCCATGTTTGTACCTACTATAGATAGTTGGATAGTGATAAGTGGCTGTTTCTTAATTACCTAACACTAGACACACTGCGTGTTCGACGGTCAGGTACCACAGATTTTTTTATAATATCAAAGTTATATAAGATGCATACTACTAATGGTAAGTGGCAACTGGCGCCCTTGGACATCTGTTATGTATCCAAAGTAAGAATAGAATCCTACCTGAGCTCGACTATATATGCGTTGTTACCCCTGACGCGTTGCTAACTCTGCGAACTAATTTGCAACGACTCGTCTTACCTCTTAAAGCGAAACACAGCAGCTGTTAACACTGCTGATTAGACAGAAATAGGTGTGACAGTGTTGCCTCGGAAGTCGCTCGACAAAGGCTTCTACCACTTTCAAATAAATAATAACAACAATAACAAAATATTTAAACTATATAACATTTCACATTTTATTCAAAGTACTATACATAACCTTATATACATATAAATATTTATAATAAGTAGAAAATGGTATAAAATTCAATATTAATTAATTAAAAATAAACAATTAACAATAAAAAGCTTCATCCAAATTACTGTCCCTAGGAAGAGTTCCCAAAACGCTGGCGTCATCGCCTCGTTGAATTGCTAAGCTAATTCTAAACATTTTACTATGAAAGATGCTTCCGAAAATGATCATTGTTGCTATAATTTTCCTGTACACTTTTAAGCACCTATTTAGTTCCATTTGTACCAAGGAAACATAACTTCAAAAAAGCAACAGTAAGTGGACATTTGTCAGGTAATACAAGTCCCAGTTAACTAATAATCCAATAAAACCAACCGCGTTACTTTCCTGAAGCTCTATTAAGGAACACGAAACGATCTGAACGGCCATAACGCTCAAGTTTTACTATCCGAGATGCAATCGGGATATTTTATTGCCGACTAGCTTTTACATGCGACAATGTCCACGTTAAAGTGTATGATGATTTTTTGATGCCATATTTTCTTGCAGTATGTTGTATGACATAATTTTCGCCTCAAATATAGGTAATACAAAATTGTATGAGTAGAAATAATAATCGCGTCATATTTAAGTTTTTACTTGACGACTTTTGTTTGCCGATCTCTTGATTACCTACATAATTATTTCCTTTCCGATTATTGTAAGCTATAATTTTCTACTTAAATGTACAAATACGAAATTGTATCTGCTTACGAATAAGACCAATGACCGAGTCATATTAAACCTTTTGCTTAACTTTTTTGTATTGTGGTGTAAAAGTTAACTTTTTATGGACAAAACATTAGTCTAGTCTCCTCTAAGTTCTTCTACTATTACATCAAAGGTTCAACCTTGCCCATGTCGTACCCACACAGACAAGTCAAGGCAGTCAAATATGCTCAAAAGTGTTATAATGTTTTGATATGATTTCTTAACGTGTACATAATATCCTTGTACGAGCATAGAAAATTACACTTAATTTGAAAACAGAGACAAAGCGTAACTTTACGATTTAAATTGATTCAAAGTAAATCAATTCAATTCACTGTAGGTATAACTACGTATATACTAAATAGCTGATAAAAAACATAATATTCTAGTTTCAGAGTATTCTATGAATATTTCCATACTTATTTTAATATTTCCAACGACCAGACATAAGTCGACACAATCTTATATTACAGACAAGATACATACAAAAAAATATAAAGACGATTGACCACGTGCCAATGCACCTAAATATACAGGCTATCTCTAGAGGCAACATTTCCCGATAGCCATATAACTCGATACAAACAACACATGTATAACTACGCAGGTAGGCATGTATAGTACTATGTCGACTGTCCGTTCATTCATAAGAAGCAGTTCATTCATGCCAGTGCGAGGCCGGTGAATGGGAGCGAGCGAGACAGCAGACAAGTAAGGTCGCGTTACATTGACAATAGCATCTTTTCGTATTCGCATTCGCACGAACCATCGTTTAGAATAGTGTTCTAAGAAACGCCGAACAATATTGTTTTGTTTTTAAACAATCGAACGGAATCGGTAGCGGGCTTCTTTGTTTCATTCGAGTGGCCACTTCAAGTGTAAAGGAGGATTAAGGATTACTCTATGGTAACTAAAGGGTAGTCTTAAGCTTAATAAGGTTTCACGAGCCACGTATGACTTTGTTAACTCGGAACTATCCGCAAGATTAATGTCATAATGCTCATTACAATGATGACCTCCATTTTGTATGAGCTTAACTGGACTTACCTACGAGTACATCTGCCATTCGTTTACGTAAGAGATTACAAGTACTGGTAAAGGTAGAATACTATTATATTGTCACAAGAAATGGTATTACGGAACCCCACTATTAAGACATGTTTGACAAATTGACAGTCTGGGAGTTAACGTGAAAATTATAGTTACATATAAACTAGTTCTCATGGCATTTTTCTCCACTTGCCTATATAATTCACGCAAATCGACATAATATATCATAGTGTAACACATAAAATGTACACAGCACCGACAAGCAAAATCCCCAACGTTAATGAAAAATTAAGTAATTTGTCGCTTGACATTTAATATGCCACGTGACACGTACAATCATATTTGTCAACACAATAATTGATTTATACATTTATGTTTTTATTGTAAATGTTATTATCGCGAACTTAAATGTAACTTAAGCTTAACTTAGCGACTTTGAGGACGTGCCCTTACACACCGGAGCAACAAGATTGTGTAAAAAAACATCGTCGGTAGGAAGTCAACCCGAGCGCGACCCAACAATCTTGATTCTTGTAAGATTTATCTCGTAAATTCGTAGGTATCAATTTTATAACGTTCAATATTTACTTTGAACGCGTATTAATATATTCGTGGTTTCACTTGCGGTTAAGCATGTAACTTATAACTTAAGGTAATCAGAAATTATGTGGCTTTTAATAGGAAAGGAAGTATTCGATCGATTCAGTAGGTTTAAAGTTTGACCAAGCAAGTAATGAATACGGTATATATTGCCCGTATGCTTAGATATTTTAGTCTTGGCTTGATCAGCACACAGCACTACAGTCAAAACTTTTAATAATACATAATATCAGACATTTCAACAAAATAAAAGCATATTAAACCGGTAATCAATAACTCCTTGATAACATTAATGTTTCGCAAACATTTGAATACATAAAATTTTAGTACTACAGCGCTTAGTAAAATATTTATATTGCCTCTCCGTATTAGGTGTTAAAAATTTTGTTTGGCAGTGATTGTGTGGAATCCTTTAAATTATTGCTACTTCGACTCATAAAGAATGCAGTGGGTAGACGAGTGTCAATTCATAAATGCTACTGCATAATTCAACGCTCAGCTGAATTCCTTTAGTTTATAGGTAAGTGTAGATACATCCACAAAAGTAACTATTGTATTCGTTTAAAAAAAATACAAACGATTTACATTTTTTTAAACAAAGCAATTCCCTAATTAGAAAAGAAGGTGAAAGTCTAAAACTTAACAGAGAGATTATGAAAAAAATACGCGAGCAAAGCAGGGCTTAAAGCATCAAGTAAGATGTGTCGCGGTCGGAGGTGGTTATACCAGGCGCGTAGGCTTAGCCGTACCTGCTTCGGCGCGCCCGCTGCCAGTACGAGCTTGCCCGACACGCGCTCCGCACCTCGCACGGGAACCACCCAGCGTCCCAACAACACGAACTGTCAAACCCAGTGCAACTGTGATAGAAATGCAAGTGCTAGCCGCCTTCGTCCTTGCGTGGCTCCTCGGCCAAGTGCGAGGCGTCATCCGCACGCCGCTCGAAGCGTTCCGACCCTCCGGTGAAATCCACATCCGAAGACCAGACAAACTCCCGCTCCTGCCGCACAGAAGAACCAACATTCAAACGAAGAGCGGCCTCAAAGTCCTATACCAAGTCGGCGTGAGTACATCTCATTACAATGTTAATAAGTAAATGCGACATATATATTAAGTGGATCACATAACCGCCGTCGCGCGGTCAATTAATGTGAGCAATTATGAAGTCGATATGCAAGTGTAAATAAAACGGCTTTTACTCAATATTGCCTTGGAGCCGAACGGATGTTTAAGTTTGCCGTTGGCGAGCTCTCCAGTTTCGAGGCGTAACGTTTTATAGGGTCCGAAATAGGTAATCGAAACGGGCACTATTAGTTTTCGGAACATGCCGACGGGCGAAGGAGTTGCGAGATCCTGTTTTTGTAATCCAAACCGTTAAAACGAGTTCTCGATATTTGCGGTTTTAACCCATATCGCGTGTTACATATACCTACCTATTGCGTACGACACATGAAGATTTGGCGCGAAAGGTTAACGCTTTACCGTGACACACTCGTCATTGATATGAGACAAATAATATATTTCAAAATACACACGTGATACAATATTATCTATACACGAAAACTAAATACCAAGGCGTTAGTTGACTTCCTTTCAAGTTATACTATTCAACATTCATCTAACTCAGAATGACTTATATTAAGCATCAAATTATTCTATAGCTAATAGATGTGACATATACTGTGTACTAATAAATATTTCGATTATACATACGATAAGTGGTTGAACGCATTGCATACTTTATTGGACCGTGTATTACAGGCGTCTCGAAGTCGTGACGAGCGTCACGATGGGTATGAATTCAAATAGAACCCATTGACTTCTGCTTAATCTATTTGCAACTTAAATTTCATAATGTCAGCTCAATTTATGTGCGTGTGAAATGTATTCACTAGGTCGTCGGCAAAAGAGATTTTTTTTATAATATAATGTATCTTATTAAAACATTGTATTGATTATTAAGTGTCACAGTGATTTAAAGAGACAACATGTTATTGCTGCTTTTTAAATTAAATTTTAATTGTTGAATTGACAAAAGTATCTAATATCAAATTCGTTAGACATAACCAAACACGTTAACACGAAATTCAAAATAATTTCAAAAACATAAAAAACATATAGCTATTCGTATTTCAATCTAATCCGATCAAACTTAATAAGTTCGCGGAAAAATTATAACACCCTTTCCTACGCGAGCTTTTTCCTTGAGTATTTCGAGAAACATCCCATGTATGAATGAGCGGTATGCTATTAGTCATTTATAATAAGAATTAAAAGGATTCCTCGAAGGGATCCACCCAACAATTATGTCAATTAGACACAAGTAGAACAAAACGTCGACACATGGTACCCATGACATGGCGAAATCGTAGAATATTGGACATATAGAAGGCGCTTACACATTAATTCGTATAAAATAATACGTAGTTAAAAATGTTTGCTCAACGCGCAAAACTTATAGATTTCTAATATTTCCACGATGAAATTATACCTATACTATTAAAATGTTACTATCCAACATAATTACATTGAAATTTAAATAGTATTGTATTTTTCTTTACACTATAAAATCTAAAGTTCATAACGTCAAAATATAGGTCTCTAGTAGTAAGGAAACATTATGTCTAAGGAGCGGTTTCTGTATCATTTTTATATTCTAAGGGATTAGAACGTATCAGGAAATTAAGACGTACACTAGATAGGTGCCCATTAGGTAGACTGAGTGTGCTAATTTATACGACGAGATTATTGCACTTTTGACGAAGGTCAAGGGCTTATCTGTCAACGTATGAAATATCCTGAATATTACTAAGGCAAATTACGTCTTCATATTATCTTATAAATTGCTAAAATTTCTGGTCCAGCAATAACGATTACTGTACAAATGTATATTAACTATAACGTGTTTTTTAATGATGGTGTTATTTCATATCCTCACAAATAAATAAAATTAGTTGCAGAAACGTAATGTTTGTTTTAGAGCCATAACTTACACCGTTAAAAGCAGTGTTATGCAGTAAAGCTTTCAATACATTCATAACAATTGTTAAATCAGATACGCTTTCATTGATAATGTAAATACCTCTATAAAATTAATATTTGGTATGAATATCCACATTGAACTTCAAATTTATGGGACCTGTCAAACTTAAGGTGGTAGAACCTCTTGTAGTTTATCTCCGCCACAACACTGGTCCATTTCTGTTTCTATTTCTGTCTAACAACAGTCTTAAGCACTGCTATACTCTGATTTCAAAGATGTGATAAAGCGGACTGCATGCTCGTTTGTTACTTCCATCGTATACTCTTAAAAATAATATTAAAACAACACATTTTATACTCCGAAAAATCCAAGCGGACCACAAAATCCTAACATACGAAGCCGCGGGCGCATCTTGTCCACAATATAGATAGCATCTTAAAACATAATGTGTATTGCCTCAACCGTGTAACCAATCGGTCGATGTCGGTCGTTATATCACTTTTTGCTCAATGAAATACAATAAGAATGTGCGTTATGTGTGTCACTGCATGACATAACGGTTGTAGGAAATGCGTTAGATATATCAAATGTCTCCAGGCTCGAAAAACGGGAAATTGTATGCTTAAACTAGATTATTGTAACATTTAACATCCATACAGGAAATCCGCATAAAAACTTACAAGTAATTGATTGTTTGCGAAATAATTGCTGGCGACACTGCAGCATCGTCAACTATTTCCTTTCGACCATCTTGTATTATTATAATTACGTTTTGTAGGTTAATAAAAAAAGCAAGAAGCCACGGATGTCGACTTTTGTATGTAATATTTTAAAAACAACGTTAATCATATTATTATACCTAATTTTAAAGTCGATTCAAGAAGATAATCGTTCTAACCTAGGTCCGTAATTGCGTGTATTCAATAATGGTTATACTTCGTCGAGTAGTTGATTTCGTAAAATGAGCTTTCGTATTCGTGTTTAGGATTCAAGTTGTGTTTTTGTATGGGATTTTTTAAGGATGGATTCATAATATGGAGGCGGTGCTCGGCTGCGTAGGCGCATGCGTAACACCGGTAGCAGCAGGTGTTCATTCACTCATTCTTATCTTGACAGTTTCGATGACTTACGGCCACGGCTCCGTCCCGGCCAGTGTGTGCTATTTGGTAGAAAAAAAAACCTTTTTTATGTCACTGGCCTTAAGCCCATTCGTAACGGTAACCGTTCTTTTCGGTCGTACGTCTCTTTAAGGAATGGAATTTAAAAGTTATCTTGTCTTTTATTTATAATTCTTTTATGCAAGAGCTTAAATCTTGACAGATATGAGCGTGTTGTAAGCCCCTTTCATTGACTTTGGTTCGGTAAAATGTTACTTGAGTTTTAAATTATACCTAGCACCTTTTTTAATACATTTATAGGTTTTAAGCTTTAATAATGTGTCTTGAACCTAATTCTACAATTGATTGTAATATTGTGTAGGTTATAATTATTAAGATTATTAATTTAAAGCATTAATGCACTTTACGTAAAACGATATGATTAAAGCTATCACGCATCTAAAGCACTAGATAGTAAAAATATATATAGTATTCCATGTGGTTAAAATAATAAAAATCACAATTTTAACTAATCCTCATTTTTACTTAGTCTTAATACATAGTAAAGATGTATTAGATGAGGTTGAATTAATAAAAAAAAAACAATTTTAACCAGTCGTCATTTTTAACTAATTTGAGCTAAAAAATATATATAAAAAACGTCAATAATTTTATTATTATTATATTCCACTTCACTGCAATTTTAACGTAGATGTTATTTAGTGTGTTGGTGAGTTTTACATTGTCTTTAGTTATGTAATTGAACTCAACGATGTTACCGATGTATGATATTATTCACAATATAATTTTTTTATCCGTTTTGCATTTTTATGTCCCGAATTAAAATCAGAGCAACGTCACAAACGAGGCGCGCTATGACAACAAGAGTGTTAAGCATTCGCCAATGCCACGGCTACGCAGAATCCTTTCAATAGGATAATGGCTATGCAATTTGGCCATTAAGATTTATTGTCTTCGAGGGACCTGGCTAGATAAGTGACAGGCGTCGAAAATGAAATAGCCGTGAACTAGGAACACTGTACGATATTTTGTCCAGATTTTTTGCATGTATTGATTTACATGTAAACTTAAATTTAATGACATTTATATTATCGAGGGTATATATAATAATATATCTTTTGAAGGCGGTAAAAATCTTAATGGTATTTTTACCACCACACCTATTTCTGTCTTACAACAGTCATAATCATAATTATGAATCATAATTCAAACATCTTGGGGAGCCATGTCAGGTTGGTTGTGTTCGAAAAGAAGTCTGCAAACATATTTTTATTGAATTTTGTTGCGTTTTGTATAGTTTTGATGTGACTAACGCGTTGCTGTGTTTTTAATTCAATTTGTTTTGAAAATTATATTTTCAGAAAATTTCAATAGTTGATACCTACGGTAGCCAAATATTTTACGGAATAGTTCGTAACTTTCTTGTATTCAATCAAATATGGATCTATTGGAAGTATCCACTTTTACATACTTGGAACTTATGAATTCCTACACTATATTGTATTACTTAAAAACCTTTGAAATAGGGGTGGGTTTTTGGCATTAAGTTTGATAGTAGTTTTCGTGTGAAGTGGAACGATCGTTCCATTATTGCGGTATTGGATTATTAATGATATTCAATTATACCCAATACTAAATTTAATGGACAGCGTAACAAAACCTTATAAAATAGGCGTGGTAACAAAAAAACGTTAAACAGTTTATCGGAACACTAAATATCCGATGTAGCGACACAATCGGATATTGGCGAAGTGATCAATCACTATTAAAACGTTATTAAGCGACGTCGGGTGACGCGGCACTTTCTTTCGGATCTAATATCCGATACACGTGGAAACGAAATTTGCAACCGCGAAGTCTACAAACGCTAATCAATATAGAAATAGATCCATTATTGAAATAGAGGTAAGCAAAGCAAAAAGCAAAAAAGGACTAGCGATTTAACAATACACGTTACAACAACTCGGTCCGTCTACTAACACATCGTCCGAATACTGTCATATTAATCAATTAATCATTCAAGATCCAAGAACTGATGGACCACGCGTTGCTTAAATCGAATCGGTTTCAACCCACCAGTGGCACGGAGCTTCAAGTGCGATCTGACGTGTTTCCACGAAATGCATATCTCAATTTCATTAGCAGTAAAGCAAAAGCAAATATCCGAGAGGAAGGCGCGCAGGACGGACACAATTCCGCGGCGACCGACGGACGGACGCGTGTAACGGGAGTATATTGCAGGAAATTGTAGAATACTTGAAAAAACATTATAACATTGACTAATAGAAGCGGTATCTTATCTTTAGATGTGAATTGTATATTGATAGCTATATGTTATAATGTGCTGATTGGTAGACGAATTCTTGATTTGATGTGAGGCGGCAACGCGACACCAATTTCGGCTTTCTAAGCCTACAGTGCCTAATAGCCTAGTGGCTTTGAAATTAGCCTTCAATTTTGTCTAACAATTGAGGATTTGTTTCACAACGACAGTAAATTGTCGACGGTAAAAATATCGTAGTAAAGTAAAAGTGCCTCAATTTTTCGATCCGGTGGTAAATAGTAAATTCTTGTGGTAACTTGTGGTATCTATCGTAGGGGTAGAGCTTAATAGTGGTGACATTTATTAGAGTGACTTAAAGATAGCTAATAAAAATAAATAGTACTTTTAAGGGAATTACCACCAGAAGAAATACTAAGAATGGAATAGGCGCTTATCTGAAAATAGTTGTCTAGACGAAATCTAAATAGAAAAGTTGTTTACGGGTTTATAGACGATTTATCTATCATTTATTGTAGGTACACTTGTTTTAATTAATATTCACTTAATAGAATGTATGTATACCTAACAAAATGCTTCGAATTTCAAAACGTAAGTATCTATATCACTGTATGTGTGGTGTGTAGTTTGTCAATGTGTTTTTTAGACACGAAAATAAGCATTGATTTTTAAAATACCATAATAAGTTTCTGAACAAATCTTTTAGGTTTCGTAAAGTACTAGTAGCACTGTGTGTAGGTATCTAGGTAACTTTATCCATGCATTTCTTGGAAACGATTTTTCTGAAGTGTTAAATTCCGCATTAACATACCAGAACTTTATTAATTATTGAGTTTTAGTGGCCGTAGCAGTATATACTAAGTTCTTATAATTAAACTAATTAATTTAGATAGTAGAACCCTCCTTCGTGGTTCGATTCCGGCGGCACCACCGCGATACTTATTTCTGCCTAATGACAGCAGTGTTAAGCGCTGCTGCCTTCTGGTCCGAAAGGTATGGTAATCGAGACATATTTATGCGAGGCATTCTAACGTAGTTCTCAGGGGTAGCAACGCATTTGTAGTCGATTTCATGTGGGATTCTAGATTTATCTGGAGTGGATTACAATGTCCATGGGCGGCTTTTGTCAGTTTCCATCAGGTGGACAGCATGCTCGATTGATACTCCATCATATGTAAAAAACTATAAAGAATCGAAGTGTTTAAACATAATGCACACACGGCATATGCTATCCTGAATCCTACAATGTCTAAGGAACAAATGTCTA
>DWRA01003633.1:0-11799 GCA_018250295.1 Spathilepia clonius | reverse complement strand
GCCGCCGCCGCCGCCCCGCGCCGCGCCGCGCCCCATGTGCACCTGACACAGGCACCCCGACCGCCGCAACCAGTGAGTGAACCGACCCTGTTCTGTAAGTGTTGCGGCCGCAGGCTCGGCTCGAGCTACTGTGCCGTGTGTGCGGGATGGACGTCAGGGTGTTACTTTTATTGTTTTGACAGTTTCGATGTAACGATTATCTGGATCTCTTAGAAAAAGATGCGTCTTATCCCGGTACAAGGAACTCGCTCATTTGTATATAAAAACCCTAAAATATAGACTCGCGGATTGAGGTATGTAAATGATGTTATTATTAGTTGTGTATAATATTATAGTATATAATTGCTATGAGGAAAGTGTAACTTATCCTGGTAGCTAGGTGATCATCCTTAATAAAATACACCAGAAAATTTTAATCGTCATTTAGTTTATTATGCCTTATTAGGTATTAGGTATGTATGTAGGTGTGTGAAAGTGTTTTAAAGCTTTGATGTGTTTTAGGATAAAAGTCCCATAAACATAAATATTTTAAAAACTATTTTACAACTTCACGCATTAGATTGTGTTCTAGTTCTGTTCTTGTTTTATTTATTTTGTTATCTTTATAAAACTTACAGTTTACAAGTTTCCACATATAGAATATTTACACTTAGAATATTTTTTTAAGAAAAACAAGTCAGAAGACACCCATGATACTTTAACAATAAGTTGGGCAAAAGTGCTTCATAAGCAATGTAGCCAACATAACGTGATAAAAAAAAATGTTTTTATTGTGCTCAAAATAAATTCAATTTTCTCGTATCTAGTCTTAAATTATTTATAGAGCTGACGAAAAGGCAATATAAATTCGAGCTAAAAAAAATTGTCGCGCTACTTATGCATGATTCATTTTAAATAGGCGAAAAAGGTCAGGACTGAAGCACTTTGCGGTTTATATTCGTCGTAACCACCGTATTATTGATAGTTCGTTATGCACTTGTGTAAGTGTTCGTAGTTCGTTTCGAAGCGCCCCCGCTGCTCGGCATGTGCTAATTATCACGCGAACAACGTGTTGAACAACAAGCAGGTCACAATCAACAGCCAGCCGCTACCACGAGGTGCTCCCTTGTGGTCGGCGAGCTTAGCGCGAGGGACGCCTGCTACCGCTTCTGCAACCCTAGCGTTCATACCAGAGTACTGTGCTAGCATACCACCTAGCATTTCGTATTGTAAATTGTGACGTTTTAAATTATTCATTCTACCATTCGTCATCTGCATGGCGTATCATCCTTTGTTTCATTAGAATACTTTTTAATAGTTCATGTCTTTGACCATATAATTATTGTGTTCCTTACATACATACATACACGCAGTTATCGCTCGCCACCTTCAAATAGGGAAAAGTTGTACCTGAAATCACTCGCACCGGCTCGCTCCTCTGAGGAATGAATTGCGAAATGAGTTTAAAATGAGGTATCCACTTTTAAAAGAGGTACTGCGCGGTTTCGCGTGCGTACTAAACATTTTTAATGACGTGACATACGTACATACTTTCAAAAATTTTAGCGAAATGGGGCAACGGCGGTAAATTTCATGGGGTTTCATGTTCTTGCGCGGCACCCTAATCCGTTTTCTAAAAGCGAAGTACCCTAAGTTACTCCTTCGCTATAACAACAGCTATGTGCTAATAAAAGTTCCGCGAGAATCAATAATCAGATAGACAAGCTAAAAAAATAATTATTGTTTTTTGGTATACTTTCTTTCATATGCGTTTAGTAAAAAGCAGTTTGACATTACAAAATTTTGTTTTATTTATTTGTGTAGATTTTCGTGCTTGTCTGGACACCTACGACTATGTCTGGAAAGCAAAGTTTGTAGTCAATTAAACTCCTCTAAATGTATTATCTAAATTGCTTAGCCTAAAAGATTCACATGCACACACTGACAACATACCTTATTCTATATCTTACTTACACTACTACACTACTACTACAGATGTCAGTATTACTCGTAACACTCCGCTAACCGTCTCGTGTATAGGTTTCATCTGCCTCTTGTTAAGCTGGAAAGTACCCTGCGTTTCTTAATACGACATAAGTATTTCAATAGACAGACAATGATTAAAATCATGAAAATGAGTGCTTCAATACAAACTGACAAACGGATATCTCAGTTTTATTACTCAAGTTTGTTTTGTGTTAGTTCTCTTCTTTTGATCGACCTAAGTAACTTAAAACATGAAATAACAAAGCCGGTTCGAAATTCGACACGCAGTTAAGTTTTGCTAACTTTGTCGGTCAGAGCGCGCACAGGTGTCCTCTGTTGCTTATAATGTTGCTAAGTTGCGTCCAACTGAGTGATACAGACAGATAAGTGCCTTTATGACTTTTTGATAGACTTTAATAATAAATCACATTTAAAACGAATATGTTATAAATAAGTAGCGGGTAACGAAACAGTGTTGAGCATAGCGGCATGAATGGCATGCCCAGCGTCGGCCCGTGCCGCCCATGTGAATCGATGTTATAATAGGTATCGGGTTATCTGCCGGCGGCGCGCGCGCAATGTCAATGTCATTACCGTTTAATGCATTGCGCGAGTAGCGGCGGCGCGCGGCGCTGTCCGCCCAGTGTCAAACTTTCCATTAGAAAGAGGCGAACACACTCCAGCGATACTTTACTATAAACTACTTTGCTTTATTTTTTTATATTATTACTTTACTATGGTTAGTATAAATCCATTATTCAAGTCCGGTGACACTAAAGACCCCAAAAATTCCATTTCAATGTTGCCCGTTTTAAGTAAAATTTTTGAAAAGATTTTTTAAATGAAATGTTGCTTCATTTTAACGTAAATAATATTCTGTGCCATAAACAATTCGGCTTTACTAAAGGTCGTTCTACTACTGACGCTGCTCATATTTTTGACTGTAGGGAAAAAGTACATAATGGAGTGTGGGTAAGAATTTGTAGCATCTATGGTAAATCGTCAAAATTGTTAAAAAATAGGATGCAACGAATGCAAGTGATGGAGCACAATCAACAATCTCTAATATTAGATTAAATGTACCACGAGGCTCGATTCTAAATCCGTTTTTGCTTTAAGTTTATATAAATGATTTGCCAGATGTGATCAAGGATCTGTACTATATTGGCTGTAAACTCTAGCTGCATATCTAGTGCTTCATCCAGCAGACTTAGCTGCGCAGCTTTTGCTGACAGAAGAATTAGACAGTTACCAGACGTCCCCACATGTCGGCTCGACTACTTCAGCTACTTTCACATAATTGTGTCCTATAGCATTTCGTTGTGGGGCAGTGCTGCTAATATACACTCTACTTTGACTTTACAAAACAGGGGAATAAAGGCAATGTACAATTTACGATGTGGTGAATCCCTCAGAGATTCCTCTTTTTCTCACTATTAACATATTAACGGTTCATAGACAATACTTTTATAAAATATGATGTATTTAAGGAAATATAGTGATATGTTTAATGAAAACAGGCACATAACTTTATTACTAGAAATATAAAACATATGCACTCAGTTGTACATTTTAAAATTTTTGTATTTAATTTAATATGACAGTACAACCCGTACTGGGATAATGTAGTTTCCCAATGGGAAATACGGTGTCTTGGGACAACGCCTTTTTTCACTTTGTTGGAAATTATTTATTTATTTACACTAAACACATTCAATTAAATCAATCAATCATTCAATTAAAGTATGAGAAACAAAAATTCAAATTTTTTTATGTCAGGGTGTACTATGGATCTTACTCGCCCTAATATTAGTCAGGTTTAATGTATATCATTTGGTTTTTGAAGTAGCATACGAGCACGCCGTAACCTTGACGGTGAGTGGCAGCTGCCGCCCACGAACATCACCGGAGGTCGGCCACAGATACCCCCAGTGTTACCCCCATACCACTATGTTTAAATAAACTTTAACTGTAACAAACGAAATTAAAAGTTTAGAAAATATCATTCATCAATATTTTAATTTATGTATAATATGTAAAATTTTTCATCAATTTCTAGTTATCAGTTGATTAAGTTAAGGAAGTGCTAAGTTTTTTGGGATTAATCGAGGCGTTTTTAAATTAGATCCCTCTTTATTTGAGCATTGCCGACACGCAGCGCACGCAGCGCGCCGCACGCCGCAGCTGCGCACACATGTCCCGGCTACAGCACGCAACACATAATCTAGACAATGCCTGTAAACATTACTATATTCGTTCCGCTCACATTCGCATTTCATATTCGCAGATTCGCAGACTTGCTCGTCTCATTAGTCATTACAAGTAACAACACGCGACACGAGACCTGTAGTGTAGTAATTATTTGTTGGAACGTAGAATTTTGGACAGTTCCCATTTGCACAACAGTGTTCAACGTGGACGTGATGGCGAGAGTGTTAACAATGATTGTGGTTATCAGCAGAATGATCCCGCGGCGAAAACACAATGCGTCGTCTGGTTCGCTGCCACCGCCCGACGACAAGCATGCCAGCAACGACTACATCCGTAAGTGCTAACATTTTCTAAACTTAAATCAGTCAGCGATGACTCGCTTTTGCACGTAACGAAAGAGCAGGCGTAGAATCGATTTAGTATCGATAGTGCGTGCGATCGCGGCGGGCCGTCGCGAAGGTCGCGTGCGCTCGCCTTGAACCCGCCGCTACCCTCACCGCACTTGAATAATTAACGAGTGAACCGTCACCCTACCCTCCTACCTAGCAATTTTAAACCCCAATGTATAACAACTCTTTGTAAATAGTCGGTAAGAAGTTATAGCTGTTAATTCGCTGAGAGTAGTTGTTTCCCAAAAATTGCATGTGTTTATGGATAATACACGTAATTGTATCGAGAAATGAGGAAGTTTTCCTCCGCCAGGAAATTGGATCACGCGAAACGTTGCATAGTGACAGACTTAACCTTAGAATCACATCGGACTACCGTAGAATCGATAGGTAGCACTCCTTGTGTTATTTAGTTGTGCGAGATCGAGGGGGAGGGAGCATGGTGCATGGTAGTAACGTGGTGCGTGTTGTCGGCAGTGTCGGAGGGCGGCGCGCGCGAGGGCTGGCGCGCGGCGCTGCGCCGCCGCTGCAACCGCAAGACGCTGCACAAGCGCGTGCCCATCGCCGCCTGGCTGCCGCAGTGAGTACCTGCCGCCGTCTTCCACTACACATACTTACATACATACTTATACGAACGTGCCTTGTAGGCCTAATTGAAGTCGTACATGTTTCGCAGCTTTAGGATACACTGGTGCTCTCTGTACGTACGTCTGCCGTACCTACTATATGGCAACACATCAAGGTGAAGCGCTGCTATAGGGTTCTTTATTAATAAATAAATTAATTGTCACTGAACAATCCTCTTGCTCAGTAAAATTACGAATCAAATAAACGGTCACAGTTATTAAAATTCGATACTGATTGTCCTTCGACATACATATGTTACATAGAGATATATCGTTAAACAGATACAACGCTGATAAAGCCGTGGGAGACCTCATCGCCGGTATCACGGTGGGACTGACGGTGATTCCTCAGTCACTGGCGTACTCCAACATCGCCGGGCTGCCGCCGCAGCACGGCCTGTACGGCTCGTTCCTGGGCTGCTTCATCTACATCGTGCTGGGCGGCTGTCGCGCCGTGCCCGCCGGGCCCACCGCCATTGCGTCGCTGCTCACGTACCAGGTGGCCGGCGGCGTAGTCGAGAAGGCCATCCTGCTCAACTTCCTCACGGGGTTGGTGGAGTTGTTGATGGGCGTCCTCGGACTCGGTTTCCTCATCAACTTCGTGTCGGGCCCCGTGTCGTCGGGCTTCACCTCTGCCGTGGCGCTCATGATCGCTACCTCGCAGGTCAAGGACCTGTTCGCCATCAAGGTGACCGGCACCACGTTCCTGCAGCAGTGGATATCCGTATTCCGCAACCTGCACTCCGCCTCGCTCTGGGATCCTGTACTCGGCTTCATCTGCATCGCACTGCTACTATGCATGAGGGTGAGGATATATTATTATATATTCACATACATATTAATTCAAGTTCTCTGGTATTTAGGTACCTATAGATCGTTTTAGTAAACAATTTTTTTGGTAGGACGATTACTACGACAGTAAACTACTAACTACTACTAACTAACATCGGAATTACTCGCTTGTGTTTAAACTTCAAGATCATTATAATAGAAGGTTCGTTTCACTATTCCAAGCTTCTGTAATAATTATAATGTTTTGTTTCAAATTCTACTTGTCACATCTCCTTTGTTTAAACTACATCATCTGTCTTAATTATTAAAATAATATGCATTTTACCGTTTTTAAAGTGTTTAAATGAAAAAATTGTGTTTTTAAAACTTTGTTATATAAGCACACTTGTACGGAATGACTGCAATTGACTAGTGATAAAAAATAATTTCAGAAAATTGGCATGATAAAATTGGGCGAAAAAGCGGAGGATGGTCCGAGCACGCGACAGAAGGTGCTGACGCGGTGCATGTGGCTGCTGGGCACGTGCCGCAACGCCATCGTGGTGGTGGCCACCGGCGCGCTCGGCTACTGGTTCGTGGCCACGCACGGCGCCGCGCCCGTGCGCCTCATGGGTGCGTACTGCGCGCGGACCTCTCGCGACTAGTGTATGCTAGTGTACCGAAGTCTGTCTGTGGCTCACAGGACCGCAACAAAAATATAATTATAAAATATAATAACAAAGATTAAATAAATATACTCGATTTCCATAGCTAGATTTTATTTCCTCTTACGTAAATTTTAATATATATTTTGAATATAATAGTGTGAATATTGAATAGTGAATATTGTGGATGAATGCAATATGTACTTGCATAACATTTATTATAATATTACATTTATTTATAGTGATTTACGATGTTCATGTACTAACATTTTGTATTTGTTTGTGCATTCGCCAGCTAAGAATGTGGGAATGCACCGAGAGGGTTAGTAACAAAACATGACACGATTCGATTTCGTGCATCACATGAAACTCATTAAATTAGAAATTAGCCTTGCACCTTAGGCGCCATTTTGTCATGTCAGTAGCCGCATCGCATCTTCTAATTTCGGTCTTCCAGTTACTTGTTTAGCATTGTCATGGCAAGCTTGCACGCTTCTGTATGGAATCGCGCGACGAGTGGCAGCGTTATCTAAATACGTGTTACGTCCAGGTGCCATTCCGTCGGGGGTGCCGGTGCCGCAGCTGCCGCCCTTCAGCTACGTGCGCGCCGACAACTCCACGGCGAACTTCCTGGAGATGGTGTCGGAGCTGGGCTCGGGGCTGCTCGTCATCCCGCTCATCGTGCTGCTGGAGGACATCGCTATCTGCAAGGCCTTCTCCGACGGCCGGACCATCGACGCCACGCAGGAGATGATCGCGCTGGGCGTGGCCAGCGTGGGCAACTCCTTCATGCAGGCGTACCCGGGCGGCGGCTCGCTCGCGCGCTCCGTCGTCTCCAACGGCTCCGGCGTCAAGACCACCTTCAACGGTCTCTACACCGGTGCGTTCCACGACTCTTCAATTATGAACATCTCGCGTTCGACATTAAGTGATTAATATTTTGACGTTTTCTGCGACCATAATTATGTTGACTAACGTGATGTACTTGTTTTAGGTTTAATGGTTATTCTGGCACTCCAATTTTTCACGCAATATTTTGAGTTTATACCGAAAGCGGCGCTAGCGGCAGTGATCATATCGGCTATCTTGTTCATGGTGGAATATGATGTCATCAAACCAATGTGGCGAGCTAAAAGTAAGACTTATGAGTAGCACATCATATAATTATAATATCACTATCATACTTTAAAAACTATTAGTATCTCTCATTGTGTTGCAGAATTGGACCTGATCCCGGGCGTGGGCACGTTCGTCCTGTGCCTCACGCTGCCCATCGAGCTGGGCATCTTGACTGGCGTCGTGGTCAACATTATATTCATACTTTATCACGCGGCGCGACCCAAATTTTCTGTAGAGATGCTTAAAGTGAGTGCGCTAATATTACTATGTAATTATAAGTACGAGTACAATGACTTAATAAAAGCATTCCAAATCTACTCGCCACGACGGTACAGCGGCGGCACGACCGTTACTGCTATGTCTACGCTGTAACGGCCGTGTATGCTGTTACCTTCTATTTTAATTAGTGTGGCCGTGTTCCAATTTAACCCTCAAGGACTACGACGCATCTGCGACTTGGTCTGTGTGTAGTTCCTTCTGATATATTATTATATTCATTTTAACAACAAATGGTTTACTTTGCATGTCATGTTCTTCTGTACGATGGAGTAGCAAACGAGCGTGCAGTCCACCTGGCGGTGCGTGACAACCTGCGGTGCGGTGCTACCCCTGAGGACTAAGTTGGATTGCCTCGGATACGTGTCTCCCTTACCACGCCCTTCAAGCCGGAATACAGTAGCGCTTAACACTTTTGTTATAAAACAGAAATGGGTGTGGCGGTGGTGCCGCCGCAGTCGAACCGCGCAGGGTTCTACCACCTTTAAAATGTTCATGTTTCATGTTGTATTGTATCTTCCACAACATATGAAAATGTAAAAGTATACAATGAGATTCTTTACGGAGTAGGCAGCTATATTTTGATGAGGTACCCTTTGGGTGAATGAGTTGCTACAGCATATTGTATATATGAATACGAGAACGATATTGGTTGCAGACGGAACAGGGCGTGGAGTACCTGATGATCACGCCGGACCGTTGCCTGATGTTCCCGTCGGTGGACTACGTGCGGCGGCTGGTGACCAAGTGCGCCGCCAGCAGCTCCGTGCCCGTGGTGATCGAGTGCACGCACATCTACAGCGCCGACTACACCGCCGCCAAGAGCATCGAGCAACTCACCGCCGACTTCCACGCGCGCTTGCAACCGCTCTACTTCTACAACGTGAAGCCCTCCGTGTGCTCCATATTCGAGGCGGTGGCGAAGCCCGAGCACTTCGTGGTGTTCTACGAGGACGACGAGCTGGACCGCCTGCTGGCCGCCGACGAGCGCGTGGGGCCCGGCAAGCCGCCGCCGCAGCTCGCCTGAGCGCCCGAGCGCCCGAGTGCCCGAGTGCCGGCCGATGACTGCCCGAGCGCCCTATTCGACGTTAGATACGGATTGCGCTCGCGTGTTTGACGAACGGTGTGACGACACATGGATATTGTATATCGACCATTACGTAGGCGACGATAGATGAGGACCTGGACGTGTGAATGAGTTATGTTTCCTAATGTGGTTCCGTACCGATCGGCGCTTCGGCGTCGATGTTAAACTCCTGCATAGAGACTTGTATATTTTCTTAAAGTTTATGATAAAGTTAGGCGGGGAGGCGGGGGAAGCGGGGGTGGCGAGGGCGGAGGAGTGTGGGCTAGGCCTGTGGCTGTGCAGCTGTGATCGGGCGGCGGAGGCGCCATCAGTATTACGAGCACGTCGCCGGCTGCGGCCGGACGGGCGAAGTCGGTCGACGGCTTACTTTCGCATAGCGTTATTTTTGTAATCAACTATACTGGTTTCCGGGTGGACGGCGAATCGTCCCTCGCTCTTGTTGTGATTTTAGATTGTAATCCTTTTATTGATAATAATTTTATGTACTTAGAGCTATTCATTGTTTACTTTAATTTAATTGATCACTTACGTGTTGATACTTAGCGACTTGACTTTGTTGTAAAAGTAACAAATCGTGATAGTTTAGTATTTTAAATTATGTTTATTTATTTGTAGGTAAATAAAGTACAAGTTAATTAAGATATATCACTATGTTAGAGTTGCGGCGACGAGTTGTATTGTGCGTGCGGCGCGTAAGGCGTTCTACTGTGTGAGTGCGGTTAGTGTGCGGTTAGTGCGCGGTTAGTGCGCGGTTAGTGCGCCGCCGTCGCTTGCGAGCCAGCTAGCGGTTTCTACTTACATGCGCTAAATAAGCTTCTTTATAGCTATTGTAATGTTAACTCAAATATTGTATTTCGTCCACTTGGGACAAAAATACAATAATAGCTATTTATCACGGGAAATTCCTCACGGTTTGACTATCGAAACGACTCGAAAATAGAGCACACAAATATTCAACCTTCTTGCGAGATTCAATTCGCGATTCAATATGAAATGATGTAAACGCACAATATAATAGCACACGCGAAGCGACCTGCGAGCGCCGCCGGGCGCCCGCGCCGCGCTCGCTGCGGGCCGCGCGGCCGCCGCACGGCCGCCGCACGCCGCACATAACCGATACTTTTTGATCACTACTACTGTACCTATTCTGAAAATTTATAAAATTGCAAATTTAATGCATTATATTTTAGAGAAAATATGCTTCAAAAATAATTATTCTTTTAAAGTATGAATATTACATGATGGTGCGTCTGAGAGCAGTGACGGATGCTATTCTAGTTCCAAGAACAAAATAAAACGTAAAAACTCTTAAAGAGTGTGTGACTTCTTTGTTTTATTTTACCTTTGAAGTTTACTTGCGCATTAGAACCTTTTGGAATTCGTCTTCAGTGGCACTACTGCCGCTTCTAGTTCTGCCACGTACAACAGGCTAAGCGTTTCTGTATTCTGATTTGCAGAGTAGTAAGGGAGACATACTTATCCGTGGCGTGGCGTAATCGATCATCAGAGAGGACGTTTGACGCTCCGGCTCTGTCGCTCCTGATGTAGCGATCTGCATAATGAAGTTCCAGATCAAATTATATTTTATATATATATGATGAAATATATTTTAACAGTAAAAGATTATTTAACAAGTTATTTATTAATTAAGTAATCAAAAGCTTGATATTCTAAATACCCACATTATTATTAGAAGTACTTTGGGACTTCTGTAAGTTGAAAACCACAACTCGTAAAAATAAAGTGGATGGGAACATATTCATTCTTGATTTTACGAAGAATAAAGCAGTGCCCCCGCCAAGTCTAGCAAAAAGCAGAAAAAAAAAGATCATAGTCGTGAACTATCTTTTCTCGAAGCAATTCAGAGCATTTTCAACCTCACTGTAACTTCGTTGTGGATAAACTTAGAAGCCTGAATTTTCACAGATCTAGAGAGCGTCACGTAGCTAGGCATATTCCCAAATTTCATGTCATTTTAACTTATACTTTTAGGAACTATTACAAATTAAAATACTCGATTTTGTCCCTGCCACACTCACCGCTCATCAAAATGTTTAGGCACTTCAAGCTTCAAATTTTGAGCAATATTACTGTTTAGCCTATAAAGCAAGGAAAACTAAACATACCGCAATTTCAGATCTATTGCGCGATACATAAGTAAATCTTCTTCTTCTTCTTCTTCTTCTTCTTCTTCAAAACAAATAAACACTTATTACAAAAATAAAAAAGGCCAACTACAAAGTTATGCGTATTAATAACTATGTAATTAATATCACAATATAAACAACTGCAATATATATATAGTTAAAATTGCAATGTACTTGTAATCACACACAACAAACTATAATACTAATTATAATGTAAAAACAAAAACCGATTACAAATACATGACTTCATAGTTCAAGTTCACTTTACTGTCGTAAACAAATTTTCGAAACTAACATCTTGCCCGTTTGTAGACCGATTCCCGAGATTCTTGCACGACAGCGTTCCTCCCGATCGTAGCTATCCCCCGACACCGGGTTCGTCCGGATCCGACCAGTGGCTTCGGAGTAATCGACGATTCAAATTTTCGAAACTAACATCTTGCCCGTTTGTAGACCGATTCCCGAGATTCTTGCACGACAGCGTTCCTCCCGATCGTAGCTATCCCCCGACACCGGGTTCGTCCGGATCCGACCAGTGGCTTC
>DWRA01003632.1:0-11800 GCA_018250295.1 Spathilepia clonius | reverse complement strand
TGTACTGGCACCTAGAATGTTACGTCATATTATGTTTAATGTTGAACAATGTAATGGTGTACAGTGTGTTAGTGACCCTAAATAAATAAATAAATACATGATGTAAATAGAATTATAATTACATCTTAGTGGGCATTTATAATATGACAGTTATTAATATTTTGAAGGTGGCAGAACCCTTTGGGGATCGACTCTAGTGGCATCACTGTTTTTTATAATATAGAACTAGAAATGAGCATGCAGTTCACATGGAGTTTATTATTATAGCACTGTCCACTTACCGTCAGATGATGGTAAGTGCCCAGTACTGCACGTAAGCTGTAATTAATCTTACATAAGATTAGAGTTCCAGTTGAGACTAATACGTTGGTACCTCTGAGGACTAAGTCGGAAAGTCTGGAATAGGTATGTCTCCCTTACCTAACCATTTAAACCAGAACACAGCAGCGCTTAACACTGCTGCTATTGGCCAGAAATGTGTTGCTGTGGTCCAGTTCCAATCCACCTAACTCAAATTTTAAATGTACATCACGCGATATAATATTAGACTAATGAAAACACCAATTGTCACTCACGTTTCGTACTTATGGATGTATATCTCATTCTACGAAGGGTTGCAATGAGCTGAAATTTTGTTGCGGTGTTTTATTTTAGCTTAAACGCGAGCGTTGGAATACGAACACGGCTTTGCTAATGTTGAAATAATGTACGTGGCAAAATAACAGCAATGAGAGTGTAACCACATATATGTATCACTACATATGCTATACGTAAACTTTTGTCTTTTTTATCAAATTCCAAATGAGCATGCAGTTTCCCTGATAGTAAGTGGGCGATCCCGTCCATGGACATCCGTAATCAACTCTAGATGAGATTTAATTTCTACTAGAGCTCGATTACAGATGCGTTGCTACCCCTGAGGGCTAAGTTGAAACGCCTCGGATAAGTTTGTCTCCCTTCTAATCAGAATACGCCAGTGCTTAGGCTGCTCTTATAAGGCATAAAAAGGTCTGACGGTGTTGGTATATAGAAAAAAATCTGTAAGATATAGTTTTAGTAAAATATTAAACGGTTTAAGGACTTGTTAATCGTAGGCGTGCGAAATATCGAATTGTTTCTTGCTAAAATTCCTAAATTATTTCTTACTAAAATTACGTTTAAAACGAAAATTCTCGATTTGATTAATAACGTAAAACAAGTTTTAACTATCACCAAATTTATTTCATTAATATTTTATGAAGTTCGGCAGTCAAATAAATCACTATTAGGTATATTAATTTCATAAAATTAACTTGCAAAATTTAAATACAAGATTGAACTGATTTTAAACACAAAATACTCAAAGATATCACAGTACAAACTTGTTTATGGCTAAACTTTTGAATAGATTCGATGATTTATGAGCCAAAGGCTGCAGACAGTCACCTCTGCTAGCATGTCATTTTGTTTTTGGGTAATTATTAAAGATACTTTGTATTATTAAAGATACGTAGTAGTATTAAATATACTTGTAGCGGTGACAGCCTAGTGGTTGAATCACGGCCTCTCAGTCGAGGGGTCCGAGGTTCAAACCCTGGGGTTTGAACCTGAGAGGTACCTCAGAGGTACGTACGTACGGTGAATCAGACATACGTGCCCAGGCACGTACCTCTGATTTTTCGAAATTATGTGCGTATTATAAAATTAATTATCACTTTCTATAACGGTGAAGGAAAACACGGTGAAAACACGGGAAAACCCAGAAAAAAACGGTGAGGAAACCTGCACACTTGAGAGTTCTTTGAAAAAAAAATGTTCTCAAAAAGTATGTAAAATCTACCAATTCGCATTTATTTATGCTTACGATTCAATAATTGAGTCCAAGATACAAGAAATTGACCTTCTTTCTGAAGTATATTATTTACAGTTACTTGTATTAATGATATAATCCATCCAAGTTTTCTTACCAACGATCGATTAGTAGTATGAGAAATTGTCAAATGTCAATTTTTTAGGCAAAACATTCGATAGATTAGTTATTAATAACTAGCGTTAATCAGAACAGTACTCTCACTTTTACAAATGTTGTGTTATAGCTTTAGTTATTTTATTATTAGCTCTAGTTGTTATATTTCAATGATATCACAAAAGTGATGTATAAGAATTGTTATTCTTAAATTTCTTAACTTGTTCTATTATAAATAAATCGCGCACATTGAGACTGACGTCAACACGTCGGCCCAATGTTTTATTCAACACTCCGTGAGAAAAATGTCGTGAAACAATAACCTACTTACCGATTTACGGAGAGATTCAGCAAACTCGCCTATCTAGAGATCGGGGAGATATGAAAGAATTACCAAGAATCCTGAACACTCGTTAACTCACTTGTCCCATGTCGCCGTCGTGGACGTGGCCAAACAAAATGTAATTTTCCCTCGAAGCGACCTCTTACGTGACCCGGGGAAGATATAATGCTTTTATGAAATTATTTTCGCTTTTATAACTAACTGCTAGGGACATGCCCAAAAAATTAACGACGCAACGGACTAAAGAGATTAAGCCGTGAATTAATCGAATTTAAATTTAATGTGGAATTTTAGGAGGCGGATAGGGAAAATTTGTTAAAACGTCTTCCACGTGACATGCCTTTGCGGAAACGTACGAGAAATTCAATTAATTTTGTACTGATTTGCGTGATGAGGGTAAAAATACGCAAAGCTATGGTACTCGTTGATGTTAAAAAGGGAACATTTTAAAGATATCTGATCTCTGAGGAACGCGACTAAAACTATGATGATTCTTGAATTTGTGTACTTAATTTTGTACACCATAGATACCAGTTATAAAAGTGCTTTAAGAGGCCTGGTAGCGGAGGCAAAGACAAATGGTGAACTGGTCGAGGGGTTTCAGCACAATAATGACGATCACTTAATAATACTTATTTCCACAAAACACACATATTAAGATGTCATTTCTACATGGATTTTGGGTTGAAAAGGGGTGACGCGATTATCCTTCATGATATTTTCAGAGTCAACACAAAGCGATTACTTTCATAAAGTCATTTGTAGCAAAGTCTATAAAAAGATCAGATGTAAATCAAAATTCCAACATACAACGTTTAATAATAATGCTTTCTACACTTATAGCCTCGCACTAAGATTTCCCCTGAGTCGTTGGTGTTATGAACAAACACAAGGACGAATACACACACTCAGACCCAGAAAAGAAATCGAAAATAATCATTTCGCAATCTGTCTGACCGGGAATCGAACCTGGAATCGTCTGCATATCAAACCGTTCGGTCAAAGCAGTTATAATCTGTACACATATATAAAACATAATATACATACAGATATAGATTACAAAAATAGTTCGTATTTCAACCAATTGTAGGTTTCTGTAGCGATAGCTAATAATAACTTTCACGCTTTTCCACTCCGTACTTGGTCTAACAACGTTATAAAAGCTATTGATGGTATCGCGAATGAAATCCAAGAGCGAAAATTCAATGGGGCGAGAAGGAAACAAATCGCTACTAAATGATAATACCGTTTATGTTAAATACATTGTTTTACTTTTGGACAAATGCTAAAGACCGTTAATGAAAATTTTAATTAATTTAAATTGAAATTTAAATTATTTAGGAAAATCTTTGTTATTATAAATGAATTTTTCGTTGAATAAATAATATTGTACCTTAAAAAACAAAAGGATTATGAAGAAATAATGCATTGAATTATTTTTATTTACGCTTTACATATATAGTCGCCTATTTTACATAATGTTAACTTTGTGTAATCTTAAGTATATGTAAACTACAGATTAGGAAACTAAGTAAACTTGGAAATAAAAGATCTTCCTATTATATTAGGAAAAAAATATAACTTATAAACATAGAATATTTCATATTTACAAAAAGAATTTCTTACACTTCAAAAACTCAGATTTTAATTTAAATCTGAGTTGCCCCACTAAATTTAAGTCACAAAAATTGTAAACCGAATCTTTTGTTTGATCTAAGGTTTAAAATAGATTTAACTGGTTTAACAAGAAAAGACCGATTAGAAATCACAAGTTGTATCCCGTTAGAATTGCTGTGCTGCTGATGGGCATAAGTCTCCTCTCAGAACGAAAGGGGATCAGATGATAGTTTAGTTCACGTAAGTGCATTTTGGTAAACTTCATGCACATCTGAGAACTTTTTACTGAAGAACACTCAGGTAAGTTGGTTTCTTTACTTATTTTCTTGATCGTTACTCGTCAAATGATAATTAACTTCTAAAAGGCACATAACTTCTACAAATAAGAAGGGTTCGACCCTAGGATCCGAAGAGGGAGAGGTCGAATTTTAAACTGCTACTAAGAACTAAATATAACGCCTAAGTAAAGAAGACGCTTTATACACTCACAGCCCCACACTAGGTTTCCCTGTGTCGTGGGTACCATGGACACACACAAAGACGAATACGCGACACCCAGACCCAGAACAGAAATCTAAATTCATCATTCAGATCATCAGGGGATCGAACCCGGAACCTACTGCGTGTCAGACCGGTGTGGTGACCGTTCCGCCACGCGGATTGTCGTAAGTGTAAGTGAATTGTATATTTCTTTAAAAAATGCATAATAGTATGTTGGCAAGTTACTATAACGCGTACAAAGAAAGTATAGTGATATTGACGCTCTGAAAACACCCGTTTACAAAAACCGTCATTCCTAAAATGCATGAATTTGTTTATTGAAATGTTACAACAAATCGTCGCGAATGATAATTCTAGCGAGTCGGTGTAAAATATCTGTTTCAATTGGGGAGTCACAATCGGAAGGCAATCTCACGATGCGCCCTCTTCCGCACATAAATAATCGGACGACATTTATTCCGGAGCGGAAGTTTGATAACACTAGACACGGCTGTTTCTGCTTGCAGTTACTAAATTAGGAAGGTTAAGGACTACATAATCGATTCGCGTTTACTTTAATTCCAATTTAAACAAAAAGTGATTTGCATTTGATTGAAAGCCAAAACTTATATTTAGTTGTATCGTGCTACTATTTATAAAGTCAGTTTCGTTTTAGTTTTGGTCTATTTGTAGTTATTTTTGTATGAAGAATGACAAGAAAAAGTTGTTATGCCTAAAATATGTCCGGGTTCTAGAACGTAAATAAAACTTCGTATGAAGATACATATGAATAGAGCCGCATAACAAAACCAGTATGACTGAAAAGTGTATTTTCTCTATGATAAGCATTTTAACATATTTTTATTTTATATCTATGTTAATTTGTTCTTTATTTTACATGAATACAATTTAATTTAACTAAGTTGAGTAACAATCTTAGTCATCACCATTAACTCCACTTTAATTTCTAATTTGTTTAGCGTTAATGACTTATCTTCAACTAAAGCATCCATTAGCAACTTAAACCTAAAACAATCTAAGCATATGTCTGTGAAAAACACAATGACATTAAATTCGTGTGAAAGTTCATCGCATAGACTGACGGAGCGTTAATCCTGCGGTGTCCCACCACAAACAACTGCATATGACATCAAGGGAATGTCACGTGACTAAAGATTCCTAACACTGTGATGCGCGGCGTAATTGCGCCAACTCGTTATACTGTTGAATGTGTCGACAGCCTTCAATCAAATGTGTTGGGCCACTGAAGAATAACTCAAAATATTCCGAATGGCATTTAACTAATTTGAGGTTTTGAAACATAGAGATACTTAGAGTTAAGTTGAGCTTTATTAAATCAAAGCGTATAATGGCACACATTGAGTTAAAAGAGTGTCACGGGCGTTGAAAAGAGTGACGTGCGCTCTGAAGCTCAGTCGGCGCAATGCATCACGGCGCAATTTTGAGTCAATCTAAAGATCCGGGGCAAGGAATTGCGCCTGAGTTACTGCGTTACGCAAGGAGTTTTGTTGACCCATGTCTACACGTGACACCGACCATATCTAGAACACCTCAGGTCGATGCACTACACCTAAACCGCTTTATGAAAGTCTTAAGCGAGATTCACGCTAAAATAACCCACACAATGTAGACACAGGGGTTGAACTTGTTATTAAATTTTCTTAAAAATGTTTTCTTCTGCGCTAAGATGAAATTAATCATAGTGTAATATTTTAGCATATCGTGTTCTCTCAAGATGAATAAAAATATGTTTACTATTACGAACTGATAAAAAAATATAGCAACATATAACAATAATAGTAATAATGAAGTGCTGCCAAGTCTATCAGAAAAATACATATTCCTTACCACAACCTTCAAACAAGCATACAACAGCGCTTAACTGTATTTAGGCAAAAAAGGTGTAGATGTGGTACCTCCATAGTCGAACGAGAAACAATTCTACAACCTTTAAGTCATAAACCTTATATATTTTGAACATTCGACGTGAACCTACTCCGATAAAACATGAGTTAAGCTTCTAATTAAGTTTTCTCCATAATCATCGAAACTTTATAAAAGAAAGTTTGTTGTGGACTAAAGACTTAACGGTACTTGGAAGATCGATAATTTAACTTACAGAATGTTTTGCTTCTTATAGTTTTAAGTCTGTTGTTAAGACATTACTAATATATACGTATATTTTAGCACCATAATATGCTCAAAATAATTATTTATTAATTTAAAATTCTTCTTAGAAAATGGAGTCCTTTATACATTGTTTAACGAAGTTTACCTTCTTTTTTTTTTTAGGTTTGTGTTCTTTTTTCTTGTTCGAAATCTTAATTTTAGTTTCAGTTAATTGAGTCATTAGTTGTTTTCTCTCGCTTTATGCATATCTATATCATTTTTATATTATAAATTGTACAATTTTGTGTACAAATAATGTTTTATTTTTATTTTTGAATCTTAATTTTCAGTATATCACTACGGACATAGAAAATCATAGAAACTATTCGTACAGCTTTTCGTAGAACGGATATTACAAAAAAAGTTTATTTGAATATATCATAGAAGCCGTCTTAATATTGTCTTTTTATCTTTATCGTTTCCTTAGCCTGATTCTTCAAAATCCTTAAATTAATTTCCTGTAATCTGAAGGCACCTCCCCGGCGGCTGTCGTAAACGGCCTTGTCGCCTCGCGCCTCTACAATCAGAGCTTATGCATAAATTTGAATTTTCAATTAAGAATACTTTGAAGAAAATTTTATTAGACATAAAGAGAAACCTTTGGTCTCTTTAGACGAAATACGAACGTATTAAAGGACAGGGACGTGTGTAGAGACATGTTATATAATAATGATGTGTGTCTATACAATTCAAATGTTGATCCATAAAGTTATTTGCATGAAGGTTAATAAAATTTAACATATGTTAATCGAAATTTAAGGAGAAAAATTTGAATATTAAGTAGGTACTAGCTATCTGGAATTGAAACTTAAAAATATTGTTATGAAAAATTGGAAATGTATTATAATATGATATACTGTTTGCGTTATATTATAAGTACTCCGTAACTATCACAAAATAAATTACAAAATAAATTATTTAAAATAAATTAAATAAAAAGTGTATAAAAACAAATATATTAACATCACCTCCATGGATGTCTGTAGCCCATTCAAAGGCTGCACCCCAAAACGGCTGAAAGGCGTTCGCGAGATATCTTAAATGAGTTTCGTTATCTCCAGCAAAAGAAAATGGGATTAATAGTTAACAGAGGTCTCTGCAGGCGCCAAACATCCACTTCAGCGTTTAAATACTAATGTTGTGCATTTTCTGATAAATTATTTCGAGCTTACACTACGTTTCTCATTGAAATAACTCTTGTGACCTTCAAAGAGATTTTGTACTAAATGAGAGAATGTACCTACTAATGTCCTGAAGTGAAATTTTAATTTACATATTTTTGTACATAAATATGTAACAAATTATATTACTTGTAGTTTGTATTGTATTATTATGAAATAGAAATGGAGCATGTTAACTAATGCTTAGTGATCAGTAAAGTCGATCATAGAAGCATACTAGAAAGTTAAGCTGCTTTGTGTTACTTGCGTGTATATTAGACCAAAAGCTTAATAATTTGGAAACTAAAACATTAAAACAAATTTGCCAAATTGGTTCTAACCTCGGAACCCTTTGCATTATTTACTGATTTGGTAATCATACTGCCCTGCGACCAATTTTAAAATAAAATAAATATTTTGTGTATTATTCTGTTAAGTTAATTTTGTATCAAGTGTGTATTAATATTTTATATTTACCCTTTCATTACAATTTAAATGAACACCACTCGAACCAAGGAAGTTGGGACCCAATAATAATCCAAGCCACTAAGAGTTTGAACGGTTCGGAGTCGTGCAAGAGCAGGCTTTATGCAAAAGGACTCTAGTCTATAAACCGACCATAAAGGGTCGCCGTACAAAGAATGCAAAGTGAGCTATGCCGTAAACTCGGCTGGCCTCGCAGTGGTGTCCTTTACGATAGATTTATATTCATGACACTATCTCCAGCGCGTAAAATTTCGGGCAATGGCGATTCAGAAGCAGGCATATGTAATTTTGTTTGAATAAGTAAAGAGGGAGGACAAAGGCTATTTGATCTCCTCTGTCTTCGAACTAGTAGGAATAAATAAAGTCGCCCGTGGACGGTTTTATGCGATATTTCATAAATGGATTTTGGAGGATAGTGTGTTATGGGATTATTGATTTCCCGCGGTCACGTACCATTGTTTTGGGTTCGCGTATGTTGTACATTTATTTTTGGCTTTCAGCTATTGTGTGGTATGTACAAGCCTTTCACGATTTCCCATCGACGTAGTCTACCGTATATTGTATAGAACTGTGAGCAGTATGATTAGCAGATGAGTCGATAAAACCACAAACCTCGTTCGTCAAGTCGATATGCAGACTAGATTCGAGTACCAGGAGTCAACAAAGTAGAAACTGCCAGGTCTTCCCGAAGAGATTAAAAAGCATTGAAAACCTAACCCTAACACTATGGGACTTTATAACTAACTTAAATGACTTTAAGAATATTTTTAGGATCTATTATTATATATCGTCAAATATTGAACGTGTCAGACAATACCATTTTTTACAATATATTGACAGGTACGGAATGTACCTGGTACCAGTGAGGATGTGTTATAGAAGTTATTAATAATTACGTTCATACACATTGCATAGAACGATCTGATTTTGTTTTGCCATGGATTGCCGCTTACGTTACTCGTGTGAAGATAAATAAGCCCTTATATCTGCAAGATTGTAACGCATCAGACATGGTCTGTGGCAAAAAAGTCTATAATGTTGTATACAATGCAGTATTGAAGAGCTTGACTTGTCAGTAATTAGGTTAAAACGTTTAGGATGGCATACCTTAAGTTATACCTAAGGTACCTTCGAACTTTAAATTTTTTTTAAAATTCCAATAACCCTAAATATACGCTTGTACTCAAAATATATTGTTACCGCATTACCTCAACTGACATAATTAATGTCAGCAATTGGTAATTTTATCCTCAATCACAAAAAATAGTCATCCGTGAGTATAAAAAAAATGTGTAATAATATTTCGCGATACAATTTTTGAGACAGCAAAATCCGACTTCGTTTTCTATGACGTTAAGGGATAAAAAAGATTCATATTATTGTGCTATGAAAACAACTGATGCTTTCGTATACGGATTCAAAATAGAACATTTTGTACATGGGCGGGTGTTTAAGCCATAGAAATTATTCCTCGCTTCGTCATTTATTTATCAGTGAATGTAGATCGTTATTTTTACACCAGACAGTTTCCGATGGCCTGCACTTCTATTGAATTTTAAATATTCTTCACTCGTAAATGTTACGGGGTAAAGAATGGGACCCCTTTTCATAGGTGTTGGCTGTCCAGGAGAATGTAAGGGTGCAGAGTATTTTGTACAATGAGAAAGCAACTTGTCACTGGCTGTTCTTTTTCATTAAACAGGAATGCGACTGCATTAAACGCATTTTTGAAATGTTCTCAATTTGTTCCTCTTTTTATAAGGTTTTCTGATCGGCTCGGATCGGCAGTGCTTAACACTGCTGCTATTAGGCAGAAATAGGTGTGACGGTGGTGCCACCGAAGTCGAACCACAATGAGTTCTACCACCTTTCAATGAAAAATGACTTACATATGAGTTGACCGTCGGAGTTCTCCGGCATGGCAACGCATCTATGTTCAGCTTCTTGTAGAAACTCTGTTCTATGTGGAGTTGGTCTCGTATGTCCATGGGAGGCAGTTACCTCTTACTAACAGGTGAACTGCATGCCCGTTTGCTACTTCAACCATGTAAAAAAAACTATATATTTCATTTTCATATTATTTCATCGCAATCGGTTATTATCATACTTAAAACTTATTATTATTTTGCAATTTAGAGTATTTCCGGAATTAAATTTAATACACAATTCATTTTTGTTTTGATCTCATTGAAAACGTGGCAAAATGAAAAAAAGTCGACGCTTCTTATTCTCATATTAGATTTTGTGAGGTACCTCCAGGTAGGTATTCCAAAACACAAGCTAGAGAATTATTTACTACGTTAAACATTGATTTGTGTGCCATAGTAGTGAGAGATACCGCACAAACTATGTACACACAGTTTTGTTTTCAAAGCAATTTCCGCCAGTTTTACGAGTGGCCAGGTCGTTCTTTACTATTACTGGAAGCGCCATCGGGTTTCGTCTGGTAATAAAAAACTGGGTGTTATTTCAAGTGGAAGGTTTAACCCGGAGTAGCAAAAATTAATGGCTGAACGTTAACACCTGAGGGATAACGTTTTATAGTCTAACAAACCTACCAATAAAGTTTTTTCTTGTTTAAGGAACTTCTTCTACTGAAGTGGATGTGCGTGAATTGACTGAAGATATTGAATTGAAATCGTATTCGCACTCTTACAGCAAGAAAATAAGTCTTCAGAAACAGATTTTAATTGCGTTTATTAAGACATGACATGATAACAGTTTCACGCGTGTATCAAAAATGTGACGTGATCTGTCATTTTATAACTACGTACCCATCAATAACTTTACCAAAATTAGTCATACGCTGTAGATTTCGTTGTATTTTTGCGCGGGTCCCTAATTCGAAGGTATTATAAAAAATCGAATAAGAACAAATCAAATATAAACATCTAAAATATAATCAAATCTAAAATATAAAATAATAAAATCATATATAGTAACAAAGTTATTATTGTAACCGAAAAGAATTACGATGCTGAGAGGGGATTTAATTCGCACAGTTCTCGTAGACTTTTCATAAATGTTAATGTGGAAATGCTGAAAATATGTTGTAGTAGATACAATACCGCGTACTCATGACAGTTGAAAATTAAGGTTTTAGTTAGACACGTAAAGCTGGGGAAGAATAAAATTGTTGAGCATTTTTATTTGCCCTTGGAAATATTTTTGTTATAATTTTTGTACTGTTCGTACGTTAACACTGTTTTAACTTACATATACGAACTAGTAAAGTACATATTTATTTTAAGTGTGGAATGGAATCTTTTAATGTTTTGAGACATAAAGATGCTTAAACCATATCTTTCTTAAAAACTTACTTTACTTGCTGGAAGTTTCTTTGGGTAATACGGTACGGTATTCGCCTAAACTGAGGATTATAATATTATGGTTATAATTTACTTGTTTTGACAAAATAATTGTAATGCTGGTAGAACCCTTTGTAGTTCGACTCCGGCGGCACCTAAGTGTGGCATTTATTTCTGCCTAATACCAGCAGTGATAAGCGCTGCTGTCGTCTGGTTTGAAAGGTGTGGTAAGGGAGATAAACTTAACGAGGTACTCCAACTTAGTCCTCAT
>DWRA01003631.1:0-11801 GCA_018250295.1 Spathilepia clonius | reverse complement strand
ATTGTGTGTCTTATGATTTGAGATAGCTAAGGTGTTAAAGTATGTACGTAATATACAATAAAAGTAAAAAAAATACACAATTAAGTAAATTTTTTTGAAATTAAAAAAAAATGCTCTACTGTAAAATTGTGTTTTTAATATATTAAAGCAAAGAAGCTATATGTATTACAATAATGTACGATTCAAAAAAATAAATTGACTTCGTATTTATATATTTTAGTATTTATTTTCATTGATCAGCATTAAGTCAAACTAAAATACTATACTAGTCATAATGTTCCATGTCCTTAATAAAAAGTGTTATCCACTACTTTTTCATGTCAACCCTAATCATGAATAACACGCGCCTACCACAATAATACGACAACAGCTCTTAGTATACCATTACTATTGTACTAGACATAAACTTACGCCAAATAGCTTTCGAGAGAATATCAGGAAATACCGTTGTTACAAGCAATAAACAAGAACTATCCAGGAGAAACGGCTCTACGAACGCTCGTCTCATATCGCATTCATTAGATTTCATTTGTCAGCGCTGTTTCTTTGATGAATTATTCACCGCGCACGCAATCTGTATGGGACGGTGTAACGTGGAAGCTTAGTTAGCTGTGATTTATCCGAGTAAGATACTGGGATTCATACGTGGATAGGCATCTTTACGGTTTGTGCTCAATTAACATTTTGAACTTCCTAATGTTGTACGATATGTTTCTAATAGAACTAACAAAAGAGCAACTAATCCACCTGACGCGAGGTAATCATTGCTTAGAACTGAGTAAAGGAAAGAGATCATAAATGCTATTATTACTAGGGTTTAGGAGTAAAATATAATCAATGTTCTTACCAAAAACCAAAAATGTGGTTAAAATGGATATAACCGGTCCTTTTAAATTTTTGCAATAGTTTGTATCATACTTGGGTTATATATATTTTTAATACACTTTTGAAAATGAAATAATCGAACTTCAAAAAAAATTTTGATTAAATAATATTATTTTTACGTAAATAGAAACTAAAATTTATTTACCCTGCTTCTATTACGCGTAAGATATTTATCAATATGGACGTGCGTAGAACAAAACAAAGGCAATCCTTTATTTCTCATTTTTCACCCCAATCGCGAATTTCTATCAGCAGAAATAATGCCGGACAAGACCTCCTTTGTTCGCTCAAACCCGGTTATCGGGTTTACTGGAACTTTTCAATAATCATTGACAGAATCCTTCAGCGGCCTTCCCCACCTTTGTTCTAAATCTCTGATATCTATCTTTTAGATATATCTCCATATATGTATAAAGATATGTTCGGGCCGAAACAGGCCATTGTCTGTTTGTTTGATGTATGCAAATATAATAATTCAAATACGGATGTGACTTTAAAGATTCAAAGTAGTATTATTGCAGTTTTATAATAATTATAGTCCATATATAATTGATCTGTGACAACCTGAGGTCACAGATGCGGTACTACCCCTGGAGAATTAGTTAGAGCGCTTCAGATAAATATGTATTCCTTACCATACCCTGCGAACCCGAATACATCAGCGTTTAACACTACTGTTATTATGATGGAATAGACGTGGCGGTGGTGCTTCTCGAGTCAATCCACAAAGGGTTTTATCACTTTCAAACATAAAAACAAAATATGACGTAAAACAGTCGATAATCAGTTTAGTAATGAACGAATTGAATGAATTATTATACGTGGCTGTATACTGTAAGGCATCATTTAAGCTTAGTAAATATGATAAAACATCTAAAAAGCATGTGCAATTTGGCAGTTCACTTGTTCAACAATTGAACCTAAATTACTATGTACAACTGAAAAAGCATCTTTGGCACGTCCGTTCCTACACAAGAAGCATAAAGAATCAGCCGTGTCAGTTTCACGAACATCAGAAAATGGCGTGCAAGCGAGCCTTTGGATATGAAACGTAAATTGAACTCAATAACATATCAAAGGACTCAGGCTCGAGATCCGTGGCTTCGTTCCGGCCTATCCGCCTTTATCCTGGAGAGCTTTAGGCAGATACAATATTTTTTCACTAGTATTCGTCTGTTGGAATTACACCTATTTTGTTTGTTTTATGGCATGTAAAGTAAAAGTAACAGTATCGTTCCTGAAGGTTTGTTAAGTATGATAGAAATTTATTATTATACATCAAAACACAAAAAAAAGATATATAGTACTTATAGTAGTCTGAACATTTTTTTGTTTTGCGTATATTTAATTAAAAAAACCTTTTATAATCTTTTCGTAATAAAACTTCCTAAAAATAATATATTTCATAAAAGTTTAGAAAAGCCTTTAGTCACATTTAGAGTAATTTTCTAATTTCCAAATTAAGATATATTATTATCACAGAGTTATTGAAACATTATCCTAAATCCCCTATTATACAAATTGGTTTTCAATTCGCATTCCGTCTAATATCCCAAATATTAACCGTAATAAACCGATGCCGCCGTTGCAAAGCCGATCCCATGAAATAACTTTTTGCAGGCATAAAAATTTCATTACTTCGCGGGCTCGCGCCGCAATAAATTCGATAAGCTACAATAATTAAACATGGGACCGCCGTTCCGGTATTTAACTGGTCAATTATATAAATCCGAAATTCGAAAGTCATAAAACTGAACGTGGTAATAATGAACAGGCGGTGTGCAGTAAACTATGTCGCTGTTGATATCAAGTGCGACTTATTGGTCATTAGGCTGCTCGTACACAGCTGCGACGAATCGCGACGCAGCCTAAACTAGCGATAAATAAACGCCTGACACAGTATACACCAGTGTTAGGTCAGGTTTATTCATGACTTAATAAAGTATAGCAAGATAATTTTAGAATTTTGTTAGCATTCTGTGGAGAATGTAAGCACAGTAAAGCTATTTGAATTTAATGGCACCATTGTCATGCCTATTCTTGCCTCATAATAGTGGTGTAGGCTACTGTGTTCTAGTTTTAAGGGTATATCAAAGCGGAGATATTATTATATAAACTTAGTTTTTATATTCTTAGACATCATATATTACAAAGTAAATCGCAATACATTAATTAAAAACATAATTTGTGAAGACTGCTGTTGATATTGGAGTCTTCAATTTTCTTTAAATTTAAATGAGTCAAATCATATTGAGATGTAAAAAATTTTAGACATTTGTCGATTTTCTACCATACTTTGCTACAAACTTTTTAGACGACGCTTCACTAATTATATGTAATTAAACATCAATATCTTTTTGTGTACGAAAGCCTTAAGCAATTATTGATCTCACTAAATAATACTGGGCACTGCTAGCCGTTAAACCTTCTCGAATTTAATTTAGTAGGCAATTAGTAGGCGGTAAAAGTTCTAAACACTCTTTTAAAATATCGCCCTTCACAGTGCAATTGAATATTTATTACATTAAAACATAGCTCCAGTTTAATTTAATTTGAAATATTTCCTTCTTTATAATTATGACAAATGTCCAAGTTACGTAAATAATTTATCACCATCGATGATAATATTTGTCTAGTTACTTGAATAAATATAATGAAATTATGTTAATTATAATAATAAAACCTTGTTACTAAAAATATGCATAAGGTTCGTCTAAATTTCGATTTACAATTGCATTGAAAGTCATTAATTAAACTAAACTTACTCATTTATTGTCACTTAACGAGATAACACGCTTCCTTTAGTTAAAACAATACTGAACTATTATACATACAATTAGCATAATACTTTAAACCACTATATGAAAGCTAATGAACTAAAACTTATTATTCCAATGACATCATACTGTGACGAATATCCAAACATCTGGATACTCGATACTATCGTATTTTCTATTATGTCTCTCGTTCTATTACATCAAATGGCGTGTAACATGGGAAAAATGAGAATTCAGCCAAATTAACTTGGCAACGCGAGTGGACTGAAGCCAAGCTGCGCTTCAGGCCTACTACCTATAAATTAGAGTAGATAACATGCTTGTACTAAATTAAGTGCTCGAAGTTTTATCCAATCTGTACGATCCAAGATATATTTCGACAGGACACAATTTGTGTTTGCTTTTTCGTTTTATTGCACGTAAGCTTTATTTGGACTAAGCTATGCGCTTGGTCTTATTGTTATTGATAACTCGAGTAGGCATTTTTATAATAGTAAATAAGTATACAGTCATAGTAAGAAGAAAAGGTAAGTTGGTAGAAACCATACCCATTTCTGTCTTACAACATAAGTGTTAAGCGTTGCTGTGTTCTGGTTTTAGTGGTGTAGTAAGGAAGACATACTTATCTAAGGCTTTAAAACTTAGTCCTCATTAGAAGTAACACATTTGAGGACAACCTCATGCAGGACTCTAAGTCTATTCGGAGTTGATTAAAGATATCTATGGACGGCAGTAGTCACTTATCGCCAGATAAATTGCAAGACTACATGCATGCTACTTCTAGATTATAAAAAATAATAGATACTAGAAATGTAATAGTAAGTATTAATTGCTGTACATAGACGTTTGTAGTTAATTCCAAGTAGGACTATGGATCTGTCTCAGGTTTCGATTGTAACGGTTTGTATGTCTGCTTTACGGCTCTCTTTAAACCAGATTTCTACAGCTTATCACGGATATTGTGTGAGAAATATTTGTGGCGGCGTTGATTCTATAGAAAATTGCGTTTTCCTATAAAAAATATTCTAACAAGTGATACCAATCTTTCTTTAGATTTTTGAAAAGAAAATAAAAATGCATGAATCATTTTTCATTTTTTGTACCTAATGACAGAATATGAACACACACATAATAAACATACCGATATTTCATGTTAATTTCAACAAAGTTATGACATTATAAATATCATTGTACGGTCACGCATTGAATCATCGTATTTAATTTAGCCCACAGTCCCAAACGATACGTCTCCCGTATATGGAAATGTCTCTGGGCCTAATGTGTCTTCATAAAACTAGAGAATAACCTATGATAGTGTTAATATCCCGGGAAGCAAGACTTATTGGTCGTTTGCCGTTTGCACAGAATAAATGGGCGAGCCAGCGGAACAAATCCATAGCACAATAGAAATAGTACGTTACTTTCAAATGCAAGCAGCAGCTGATAGGATATTTTATGTGTACTTACTATTACTACGTTTTTACTGTAAAGTGTCAAATCTGTATAATAAAATATTAAATCGACCAAGATTAATGTCGTTGTGTATTTTATGATTTCTAACGTTGTTTATAATATTGTTAACAAGCCGAAAATCACTCTCAACATCGGCAAAAATTTTAACGGCAGCAAGAGATAATAAAAAAATATGCATAAAAATATGGCCAAAATAAGGAAAAACAGGTAAACTTTAGCATTGATGACACGGTTTACTTACTTTTCCTCTTGTACTGTGGTGATACGTTGTTCATCAGGCTACAAGAGCCACTCTTTATTAACACTAAGGCGAAAATCGTTGTGTTTTAACGGAGATTTTATGTGAAACTGTGTCTCTTGTGTAAAATAAATGTTCAATCCGAGAGTTAAGTGACGATATATACTTACATAAAGAATAAATATATTTTGTTTTTAATGATTTTTCCTAAAGGGCGTAGATTTTCATTATGTTTTATGATCATTATAAATGATGGAATTGATTACAAGCGTTTTGATAATCTTTATAAACAGCCATTATTTACTGTTTAGGTACAATTTATATCATCTGTTTCGGAGTCGCTCTAACAGAAAACATTCGAATATTCCAAAACCAAAAATAGAAACTATGTAAATTTGTACGTATGTAGTTAGGCGAAAAATATTACTTTTAATTGACTCAAAGCTCCTAATCTAATTAACAAAAATCGACGAGTTGAGTCCGAGTGACCCGACTGTATAATATCGAACAAGTTTTAATTAAAAAGCCCTCGTCGGAACTTTGGACGCAATTAGCGGGATTGGAGCAGATCCCGCGACTCCGGGGTCCCCTGTGTTCACAATGTTTCATATACACTAGAATTCACTTGGCTGTCGAAGGAAACTGTTAAAGTTTATTCTCTTTAATTCAATGGTTTATGCGTATCGTCTATTTGTTTATTAACTTGTATAGCGTGATAGCCTAGTGATTAAAAATCGGCCACTCAAGGGGTCCAAAGCAAAATCAGGGGTTTAAGTGTTTTACTGTTATATACTTGTCAAATTTTAACTATCGCTTACTTAAACAGTGAAGACAAATATTGTAAGGCGTACGTTATGTCAGGTGTGCATTATTCCTGCGCACCTGAAATTTGTGCGTGGAGCTTCTCAATCCGCACTTGGTCAGTCCGATGGGCTATAGCCTAAACCCCTTGTCACACTGATAGAAAAAGTGTGTTGCAGCGGTTTGTCGACAGGTAATCTACAATTATAAAAATATGGTAATTGGTTATATACTAAACCTTGCTACTAGCAGTACCTACATTTATTCTAAAATATTTTCAATAATAAATAACGTAAGTCGTGTATGTATGCCGGAAGTAAATTAGACCTACCCTATCCCATTTTTTTTGGTAAAATGTTTATAAGATTAATAATATTTACATTTTACAATTAACAAATTTCGGATAGTCATTCAAAATTTCTGTAACTCAGGAAACTTACTACGTGCTCGTATTTCTAAGCAACCTGTAGCAGAATCTAATTGTATAATAAATATGTACCTATTTGAAATTCAAAATACTCCGGATATCATACAAACGAAATTATCGCTTAATTATTATAGCGGTAATAAAGGCGTGACCAAACAAAATTAACTAATTATACAAGGTGATAATAAAAGGGAAGCTTCCCTTTGTCGCGCGTGAAAATAATTTAAAATAACTAAATTGTTTGAAATAATTAACATCAAGCCTTTTCTGATTATCTTATTTTAGATAACTTTATATTCATATAAATTAATCCAGGTTTTTTAATAAACTCATTTTGTAGTACTTGCAATAACCTACATTTTAAAACATACAAACTTTCATAAAAGTAATATAATAAACAACAATCGTATATATACATCAAAAATCACTTTTATAGTCCATATTAAATAGCTATGTTTATGTGTTACAACTGTTACGGATTAAAATGAAATACTTCATAACTATATATCTTATACTGTTATTCAAATCAGAACACAGCACATTTACAACGTTACAAGGTAGAACTAGGTGTGACTGTAGAGCCATCGCTACACACGCCGCTACTACAATTAATCCATATTCCGAATTCTCGAATCTATATCACTTGCACTGTATACATATGTGCTACCCTTACGTAAAAGTGAAACCCTAATCACTCGGCTTAATATGTCACTGAAAATTCCAATAAACACGTTTAACGTGCGTTAATATTCGCATATTGTATTTTGCTATAAATATTTGATAACATTATTATGGCCCAAGCCCCCGGTTTACACGAACGTAGCTTGTTACAATATTAATTAATTAAGCTCATAAACGTGAACGTAACACGAGGAGTCAACTTTCCCGGCTCGCACGTCTCAGCGCGTGCGTCTAGAAATTTTATCGGTTTCAGTAGGTATACTTCCAAGGAATAGAACTTATAATGCGAAGTCTGGAACAAAGTGCGTTGTAGTTTATGTATGTGAAAGAAACCTCTTTGTCTTAACTACGATAATAGTGCATCGGTTCTTTTTAAAGCGAAGAAATATGCGTTCCTCCTAGTGATAAGAGACCACTGCCATCCATAGACATTCAATGAATCATCTAAGATTCTTATTTGGTTAGGTAGTAGGGTTGTATTCCTATTTGGGTTCGGCTACAGGTGCGTTGTTACCATTGAGGATTAAGTTGGAACGCCTCGGATAAGTATGTCTCCTTTACCACTCTTTACTACTCCTTGAAACTAAAACACAGCAGCACAATTTTGTTATTAGGTAGAATGGTGAATAGATGGGGCGGTGGTGCCTTCGAAGTGGAACCGCTAAAGATTCAACCACCTTCAGAATTGTTTCTTAAAAAAAATTAGATAAAAGAAAGTTCTCAAAAGTGTGTGAAGTCTACTAACATGGCCAGCGCGGTAGAATATGGCCCAACCCCTCTTGCTCTGTGAGGAGACCCATGCCCAGCAGTGGGATAGTAGTAATTTGACGATGGGTAGAAAAGCAAGTATGGCTTACCTCAGGTTAGGCAAATTAGATGGACTAGACAAACATTTATTGCTTCCTTAATGTAAAAAAATACTCATTATCATAAAGTATTCTTGATATCTCAGTAACAAATGGTCGATAATTCAAATAACTTTTTAAACCTCTCGCTATTTTATTACAACGCTTAGTAAATAGCACATTACGCTTAACTCTCAGAAAATCTCTCAAATCTAAGCCGTAATTTAGCATTTAATCCTGCAAATCCAATTCGAAATCATAAATTCAATGAATTCCACTGTACCGTAAAGCACGCATTATTCGGTGCTTAATGCTAATTAAGATCTTCAGCACTAATTACTCGCCTTCAACTTGCTTGAATGCTGACATTCTTCAGCTGCGGTGTTGGTACAACGCTGCACGAATTAATTTGCACGTGGATCTTCTAACGGAATAATTGAAATAAGAACAAATAACAATAAAAAATAAAGTTGTGTATTTCTTAATCTACGTTGGCAAAGATATGAACAGAATATTTTATCTTGGAAATCAGTGTAATCACTGAATAAGTAGATCTTTAAACCAAGTGCAAAATCAAAATTCAAGAAAAAGTTGAAACTTTTGGTTTTGTTGGTTTGGTTTGGTGTTTGGCTTTTTTTGCTCGTAAATTAAAAGGTAAGAACATTTTTATGGAAATCAGAGTAACTGTAATAAATATTAAGGCGGTAAAATTATACAAATTATTTATAAGCTAAGCTCTATAATTTCTTAGTTCTATCGTCCATGAAAGCAGTATATCATAGAACTTGATGCATGTGAAAGTTGCAACCAATCGACCCTACGAATAACTTAGTGCAACAATAATTTTCAAAGGAACTTACAGCCTGATTGACATTTTAATATTTCCTGCATATTGCATGGATGACTAGACATCGGTCAAGCGTGCGAGAATATTTTAAGATCTGTTCAAATCAACGCTTTCAAATTGAAGACGGACAATAGCATTACTTGAACTTTTGTCGTCAGGAAAAACGAATTCCTAAAATAGGTCTTTATGACTATCTTTAGGTATATCTTATGAATCCTATTAAACCTAATTAAACTGCATTAATGTTTCCTGTTAACTTTATCTTTGAAAATTTTATTATTCGACTTTTTAGGTAGCATCACATTAATCATACCTAATGAATGATATCTTTATTCTTGCACCCATTATATATATGTATAATATTTTCTTTTATGAAAAGTATATATGTACTATGAACAAAAGTAAGAAGTTATACGAATTTGACGTAAGTGATGAAGAGTGTGTGTATCAACGTGTAAAACAATATTACGAAATATTTGGTAGGTATCGTATCAGGCCTATTGTTATATCGTATCATATCTGGCACGTATATGTACTCGTTTTTACTATTTAAGAAGATTTTAACTTGTCACATTTTGTCAACGAATACATTTTGATTTCTTAACAGTTGTGTGCATTTTTCCTATTGATTATTGTATAAAAACATATATATCAATATCATACCTAGAATATAAAATATTTAAGATTTAACTAGTCAACTTTATAATTTCAGATGTCGGCTTTGTAAAAGAATCACTCATCATATATTTATATTTTTTTGCAAATGCACTGAAAGAAGTATAACACGCAATAACTTTTAATTTCCGCTGTTTATTCGTATTACTCTGCATGTAACTTTATTTACGCCCGCGTATAGTTTTGCTCATTTTACCTTAACTAAACGATCATTAAGGAGGCGTTAGAATACGAGTGAAGTCGTTACTCTGAAGTCATAATTAATGGTAAGCCTAGCTTGGAAAATATATTAAACACCACACACGTAAATACAAACTCTGTTGTATGTTATTGTAGGGTCACTAACAATGTAAGTTGTAATTAAATGCAATTAATATAATTGTATATAGGCAAAGTTCAAATTGAACTTGAGTACATTTTTTATGAAATCTTGACAGAAAAGTTGATGTTCGTGTCTCATATGTTTATTAGTGCACTTGATAACCACTTTCTCACACACTGGCCATGTACGGATTTATTGTTTTTACACGTCTTTAAAACTTTCTATAATGATAATGCCACCACTTCGAACAATTCCGTGATTTTTGTCTTGGGTTCCTTACCTCCTCTTGGGAAGTCCAAAGGTATGCCACTAGAAAATCCAGTTAGACATACGAGTACATAATTTTATAAGCTGTTAGCTGCACACAGACGTCATATCTATATAATAATTACATCATTCTCTGCACTATACACGGCCGGGCCACTATAAAATCTTGATGGATTAGACAAACATATTTTTCAATATATCAAATAATATGAAATTTTATTTTGAAAACTGGAACTATATTTTTCGTAGTAAATTACCGCATCCAAACTTTCTTACATCCAAGCTACTCCTTGCGACCACATCGGCAGCACGCCGCGATACCGCGAAGCAGGTAAGACGGAGCTGCGGCAGCATAAACCCGACAGTGAGCTAACCACTTCATGTTGATGAATTCTATTCAAGTTTAATCTATGGAGACTAAGTTCTATAATGTTATATGAATCAGTTCTAAGGTTCTTTTCGTTATAGAAAGCTAAGCTACTTTCATTTTAGTGGACATGCTACTTTTAAATTTTTCGGCTGAAGTATTTGAGAATTCTTTGAAGGCAGATTACAGATATCTTATATAAATGCACATACAAAAGACCAAAAATCCTTTTGAGGATAACGAGTAGGTATGCATGCAGATATCAGTTTGAAAAAGGTGATTAAAAGTTCCAAACTTTTAATAGGGAGAGCTTATCAAAGATTAATTACTCGATTCGATCAATGCCCGTGTCTGCCATTACTTGAATTTGTGGGAGTCTCGCATGTTTACCTATATTGGACTCGCAATATTATGAAAGATTAATTAAAAATGTATAATCAAACAAAAATCCGATACATTTCGAAGAAAAAAAAATTAATATCCAATATGACACATAGGGAATGTAACTGTTATTGTAATGGAGCTAACACACTAGCGATAGACCACACCGACGAACGACGTCCTACATCAGTCGAAGACTACAAGCGGCGATAACAATATCGCTTGTGCGTTATGTCAATATCGCTCGTACATATTTCAACCCCCTAAAATATTGGAATATATTTTTATTCTACGGATTTATATTTAATTTCAACCTTAGTAGTTATTGAAAATCCATAACTTCTTCACTCAGACTGTGGTACTGACACCTATTACATTGATCGTTCTGATTTTAAGGATGAAGTAGGGCAAACAAATGAATTAATATTAGGTATTTCTACTTTAAAGCAATGCTGTGTATTTATTTTTTTATTATTTTTTTTTATAATACGGAAGTAGCAAACGAGCATGCTTTCCACCTGATGGTTAGGGGAAAGATAAGAGGCTTACCTGAGGTGGATCAAACATCGTACAAACAAAAAGACAGCAAGCATCGCTTAACACTGCAGATGTTACAAAGAAATAAAGTGTTCAGGAGTCGAATCCAAGGGTTCTACCACCTTTACATTTATTCACCGCAAAGAAGTAAAAAAAAACTGAGAAATAAGTGAGTTATATAAAAGTCTACAGTGTTATCGACTGTACGTCGAGGTGATTATCACGGAGAGACGTAACGTGTTTCAAATCACGCGCCGGGGCGCCACTGTAATGAAACT
>DWRA01003630.1:0-11808 GCA_018250295.1 Spathilepia clonius | reverse complement strand
GAACAGAAATCTAAATTCATCATTCAGATTTCTGTCTGACCAGGGATCGAACCCGGAACCCACTGCGTGTCAGACCGTTATGGTGACCGCTCCGCCACGCGGGTCGTCGATTCTTTTAATTTTTAATCGCTACTGCCTGAAATCGCAAGCAAAATTTCCAAATTACAAAAATCTTAGAACCCAAAATCAGTAAAGGTCTCCAGTGAAAAAGTTCGTTCTACAAGTTTAATTAAAGTGAATGGGGGAGACTATTTAAGTCGCCTTAAATAAAACTGTCTTACTAATTTGTTGTGCTCACAACTTCGCCTTTGAAAAATCTTAATTAACGCGAAAATCCTTTACTGCTGTAATAGTAAAGATTTAATAAGGCGTCCTTGGTATAAATTAAGATTAATATTATGGAAATAAGGCGTTTGTTATAAGGAAATTAGCTTTTGATTTCTGAATGCCCTTCACCTCTACGAAGTGAGGCGGTATTGCAAAAACAGTGAAATAATATAAATTTAAAGTTAATTTTTTCATTAATTTCATTGTATATTTGCATTGAAAATTATAAATATTGATTTTAAAATGTTCACTATACTCAAACATCTATTTAATATATACCTATATATAATAGTTAAATTAAGGCGTACATAGCTCTGTGGTTAACAAATCTTAACCGATTTACAAAGTAAAGAACCGTTGGGTGCGGTTGGGAGTTGGATCGGTGACCGCTAGTGGTAGAACTTCATATATTAAATGTGGTAAAACAACCTTGCCTATTAGTGGGACAAAAATAGGTTCTTGAGATGATAAGATCAGCGGATCTACGAAAAATTATTAATATGGCAAAGATTTACCAAGTTGGCTCGAATCCAGACACTTCATTTAGCTAAAACGGCAAAGTCTGTGAACTCACACTTATCTGTAAGTAGGATAATTGTTCGGAAGTTTAATAACGAAATGGGGTGTATTTTTAAGTTACTTCAGATGTTCAAAGCAGTGTCGCCTGGAAGTTAGGCTTTAACTCAAGTTACTAACACTTCGAAGTTTGGCCTGCCACCTAGATTCTATTGACTACCGGCCAAACTCTGATTTAAGTTAACGCTAATTAAATTAAAAAGTATGTCTGGAATTTACGAGTACTGTAAGTACGAGTAGTAAAATCGTGAAAAGTATATAGAAAGACTTTTTCGAAATTGTAACATACATTATTAATACAATTAATCTATTCATTTTTTGCCAAGCAAAGATCGAAATTTGACATTTTCTCGGAGACCAAAAATTTTCAAACTTCGATGTTTAGTAAAGAAAACATTGTATACATCAAAAAAAATTATTTATAATCTGAGTAAAAAGTGAAACCTTTAATTTAAGTTGAAATGGCGAGAGAAAGTCGCTATTATAGTAAATTCAATGGAACATTATTTTCAAAGCCACCAGGTTCGATTCCCGGCCGGCAAATGTTTACTTCACAGATATAGATTTTTGCTTTGTTGGTTGTTTACGTATTTAATCTTGTGTGTCTATCTATCACCTTATCTCAGTAATAAAGTAAAATATCGGGTTAATTAAAAAAAACGAATTACATTATAAATAGTTTTAGTAAATAGTAAATTTTGTACATATAATGATAGACGAAGGAAAAAATTCGTCCACTCAAAAAACTCTCCTAAACAGTTCTTAAAATATTGGCAATACGAGCACAAATTATTCATATCTACATCTTTACAAAACAATTGATAAGATTGAAACAAACAATCAATACTTAAGCCGTAGTAAACGAAGACCCGAAGATATACAAAGCGAACGGCCAAAGACACTCGAAACTAAGTTAGACAGTCAATTCCAAGCAGTGCTTTGGACAAACGTCATATCATTTGGAGTCGCGCCAACGCAAACTGTCAGTTAAGATTTGATATCTGGGCCTTTTGGTACGGAAGAAATGTACAAGCTTACAAATACGCTGCTCTGTAATCATTTTGTACATAACTAACTTCCATCCTCTATTTAGACCGTAGAGATTAATTTTCAAGTGTAGTGTTTCAAATATATACGTTATTTTTAAATATAGATGCAGTAAATCAGTATGCAGTCCACCTGATGGTAAGCGACTTTTACTACACATGGACGTCTGTAATCTCAGTTAATATTAGAGTTCTAAATCCTATCTGCGGTCGGCCACAGGCGCGTTGTTATCCCTGAGGATACCAACGCTCAAATTGGACACGGTTTACGTGGTAATCCAGATCAATATAAGTTGCGCGCCGACCTCAAAGCTAAATACTACACCCCCATTTCTTTAAATTATTTATTACGTTAAAGTGACATAGAAGTCTGTTTTATTTTTTTTGTTAAAAATATTTCATATTGAAACAGCGCTGAGTAAAAACTTGATCTAAAAAGTACGTATATTTACTTATTCGTACGCTACGATATACATATATACAAGCACTATACTTTGTTCAAGTTATATATCTTGAGTTAGACAAGTTTAAAGCATTTCCAATATTTGTCGCCTGAGGCGAATATCATGTACTATGACCGCGTCCGCATGTTCTGCAAATGTTAAACTGAGATTTGACGTCGATTGCCAAAGTTTCTTGCTTTGACAGAGAATATTGCTGTACCCTTGTATGTGTTAAACTATTGCAATATATTACAAGTGGATATATTGATTTATCTTAAGTGCTATTGCTTGCTATTTCAATTCGGATTTAATGTACAGTCTGCTAAACATCTAAACGATATTTTTGGTTCAGTAAAATACTCTCTATTTTTTATTTTTTCTTCATTCATTTTCCTCATTGTTTTTCTTATAAAACTCTAACTTTTATAGAAGGTTGTATATTACACTTTTTTTTCTACTCTATGATACACTACGTACACCAAGTCAGTACCGAACGAATACTACTACAACAATATTACTACAAATAAAGTGTTTAAATCAACAGCGCCACACAATCCTTAACTAACAAAACAGGAAATATTTTACCGGAATAATCCGTGAAACCAAAGACATACATAAAACATGAAGTGGCCTCACAAATCCCAGATCGTAACGGGTGCGATCGGCCACAAAACGTCTATAATCGTTAGCGGAAGAGCCGTTCATCATTACGCGACGCCATAAAACCTTTACGTGATGTTTGCTCAAACTTTCCGCGCCACGATATACGGGCAAGAATTTTTTTGAATTTTTTTACGTGATGGAGTAGCAAACAAGCATGCAGTCCACCTGATGACAAGTGGCAACTGCCGCCCGTGGATGGAACTTCAGAATTGTGCTCAGGGCTTTCCTCAGAATTAGACCTCGTCGGGGCTAAAATCATCACATATGATTAATTGTAACCGAATCTTGCACAATCAATTCGCATACGTACAGCGTAGTGAAGACGCGAAGACCCAGACTTCCTCCAGTAATGGGCAGTGTGTTAGAGCGCGCTTTAGACTTCACTAGTAGTTAGTAATTGTAGCTAGGCGTAAGGTATAAAGAGTTACAGTTAATATCAATTCGAATACGTTTAGAATTCAGTTTCGGTTATATGTGAAGAACTTTAGAACGGAAGCACATCAAGCTAGCAATTCATAACGCCAGCAACATCTGCGTGGCTCATATTCGCGATTGATAACTTCCACATATGTTTCCACGTTTCATTTTCTGCAGGAAAACGTTTAACTGTTACAGCCTCCAAACTCGATGAGTGATTCTCGTTTTAAACTGTGTTCTGTGTTGAAGCTTGGGTATGCGTGTGTTGGTACTTTTAATAATATCTGAACAATTCTTAATTATAACTGAGCCCGTTAGACGGTGTTGTTGTAAAAATTCGCATTTTTTACTTTTTTTTAGATTTCTTACAAACAAATCGATTGTAAAGCGATGTGACATTTTGTGCTCACACTAAAATGTAGTATTGTTTTTCGACTACACAGAAATATGATTTGATAACATTAAAATCCATAATAACTACTTTGTATATATTTCTAGTTCAACCACAAACGAGAACGGAAGGGAAGTGAATAAAAATGCCGACATTTTGAATACCTAATATATAATATATGAATTTACCAAAATTATATTTTGTATCTTTTCATTAATAATAATTGTAATTAAAATAAAACGACTTTTTTTCCGAGAAAATTAATACACCCGATCACTTAATTAGTTTTCGAATGTCTTGTAACATTATCTCAGATACGAAAGAAGCCAGCCAAAACCTTAACTTGTTTTTAATTATAAAACAAAACTAATTATCCATCGGTATTCGAATATCAAAGGGAATCCTGCGAGCTGGTCGCGTTACGAAAACAATCAAAAAGTATCTTCTATTATTAACGAGAATAATGAAACTTCTTTGGGCAAGTTTTAAATCAAACCCCGCTTTATTCTATAATGTGTTTTAACACTGAAAATGGTCAAAGTCTAATTTCTAAGACCACCTCAACTTCAGTAAAACAATAATTAAAGGTAAGATGTTTCATTGTTCAGTTCGGGCCATAAAGTTTGCAGTTTGAAAGTGGTAGAACTTATTGAAGTTTGACTCTCGTGGCACCACAGCCACACCTGTTTGTATCTAATAACAACAGTGTTGCAACAAAGCGCTGCTGTATTCTGATTTAAAATATATCTTAACACGTTGCCTGTGCAGTTAAAATTATGGAAACAACCTCGTACGTGCAAACGTCAATTGTCGATGTATTTTATAATAATTTATTTTATATTTTAAATCGCTCTTTATTACATAGCACGTGTTTGTCGATAATACAGGATAAGTGTACACATGTGCATTTTTATGAGCCTTCACACTTGTAAGGATTTATGCCTCACCCATGGCTCATGCATCCATGAAAACCTCGCAATGCCCCTCCTTTGGAACATGCACAGCTAACGTGTCCAGGGAAATATTAGATTTGTTTCCTTTGATTTTCCTTCTTCGAGTCGAGAACTTCTAGCTTGCTCGATTTGTACGATGTCTTGTCCATTTTTAATTATTCATGAGCGTTTTTATATATCAAGTAGTATGTATTTTTTGAAAATGGCTTAAGTAATATGACGATATTTTTTATAAATCGATAGGAATTTTAGGTAGAATATAAAAATTGTTGATGCTCCAAACCGCTGACCTCATGGCCCCAATTCCAATGTGATAAAAGCAAGGAAACAAAGGGTAGCAATTTATTAAATGCCCAAGGATTTGCGAACAATAACAGAAGATTTTCCGATAATTCTAAATTGGAAGGACCGTATTGACTGCATTAGTCTTTTCAAAAGTTCGCAACTATAAGCCGCATTCGCGGAGTCCGGAGCGAATTTTCTCGAAAACTTGTTTCTTTGTCCACCGTAAAGAGGTCGCATTCGTCAACGACTGTACTTGCTCCACTTTTGTTAGTATTTGGCTGTAATTTTAGCTGAAGTTCGTCGCGGAAAAGTTGTAATACAACAGTATTCGTAATGTTTGCTTTCTTGAAATGGAATTTACATTTCTCTTAAATATGACATATTTTTGTAGCGATTGTTTTGTGGTTTGGATGATAAAATATCAATAATGAGACCGTTTTCATAGGAGGTTTCAACTTGATAATGAATTCTGACTAGTTATAATTTTGTAGTTAATTAATCGGTTTATATTAATAAACTAGTTAGAAACATTTAAAAAAATGTATTTATAAATCTTTGTAAGTAACAACTGCCACTGAAATTAAATAAGTATGTTTATATTAATTTATTTGTTCATTAAACCTTAAAATGTTATTGACTTAAGAAAAGTGATTTAACCGACTCGCATTTGTTTTTCATAGATAGCCGTATCTGTTAGACTTTAAAAAGAAATTTCAATATATATATTGTGGAAACTTGGCGACAAAAAGTTAGGATAAAAATTTCATGTTCAGTGCCATCTAGGAAATTTCTTGAGTGTTTTTATACTTAGAAAAAAGAAGTATAAGCGTTGAAGATATACAATTTGGTCGCCAATTGAGAAATAATCCTTAAATTTAAAATTAAACCACCATGACAAAACAAGATGGCGGAGTAAATTAAAAACGCCAATGAGAAAATTGTGTTGTCAATCAATTGGCCGTAGAGCATCCCGCAATCAATCTTCGTAGGCGTGCTCTGTTTAAGAAAAATACACGGATTTCTTGTACATTTCTTACATTTGAAGTTGCACAAACAACATTGTGAAAATACACATTAAAGCTTAAAGCTTTGATACGTAATCAAAGGCAGATATGTATAAACAAGCCATAACCTAATCTCGTCGGGTTATAAATTTTGAGTTCATGAACAACAGTTGGTAGTGACGTTTGAACACCAAAAATAGTTTATTTTTTAAATTTCTTATTTCTTTTTTTTATTTTTCATGAAAATTAAGAATTACACTATTTCCTGGGAATATTTAGAATCACAGTAAAAATTGGAAATCCGTCAAAATTATGTGGAAAACTTCGTATATCACTGAAACCATATTAGAGCAACTACATTAATAGTTAACCAAAATTGCATATCGATAAATAAGCAGATATGCGATAGGAGCCTTGAAAGAAACCACATTAGTTGTGAAAATGTTTAAAGGGTAAATTTGAATAACGTGCAATTTAAATTGTACATTGCCTAAAGCAAACACCGAGTACAAAAATGAATAATCTTGCTTTTACTTTAAAACTTCGTCTAACACAACTACAAATAAACAGAAAAGTCAAAGCAAAGCTGCCGAAACTTGAAATTACCTTCAAACTGCCAGATTAAGAGGTAGAAACATCGCGTGAGTGCAAACAGTAAAAAAGGCAGTTATTAAGCCGACATGCAGTTAGATCGTTTAGCTGCCGCTTAACCGTCTCTTTCATACTAACGCAAGTTATTTTTAACCGACTTCTTTCTACGATGAGGTTATCTATTAGTCACGTGTATACTAGGTATTGAGGTCTAACTCCCATATATGTTAGCTGATTTTCAGTTGTTTCAAAGTTATTTGCGTTTTAATGTCTTTTCCAGAAAACCCAGATTTTTGTTCAAAGTACAAAAAATCTATTAAACTGTTGGATACTACATTAACACCAATATATTTCCTTGCACCTGATTCAGTTATTGAAGTCGATATTTTAACGTGATCCCCTAAGACTAACCAAATGAAATTTGCAGGGTTGATTGTTGATTAACCCCTGCCAGCTTTCAAGATCATTTCTAGAAAAAAATACAAGCAAAGTTTTTTTTAAGTCGGTTCAAAGTCGTTGTTGACATTTTCTCCTCGAAAAATAATCAAATGTAATTTTTTATATCGGCTTTTAATAAGTCCAGTTTAAAATGGATATGAGGGTATGACAGGCCTACTATTCGTCTACTTTGAAGAAAAAAATCGTGTTTGTAGCACTAACAATTTGGCAATTTTTTTGTACTTTAGACTAAAATCTGGGTTTTCTAGATAACATCACTTAAACGCAAATAACTTTGAAACAACTGAAAATCGGCTAACATACATGGGGATTAGATCGATAGATATTGAGGTCTTCTGCCTGCCACCGGTTATCCGTTGGACGTGATACACCCTGTGTAAGTATATTTCTTTTTATTTAGAGAAATATTGAATACAAGGTTCAATTCTAAAATGGCAAGCAACGTGGGTTGATAAACCTACTACTTTTAGTATATGGTTAGACTTTCATGGTACAACCACCCCACCTATTTACGTAACTGTATTCTAGTATAATTATGAGTAACTTTGTGCCTATTATCCCATATCTTCAGATTTGTCAAAGTATAGTGTCGTCAATTTTTTTATTTATTTCAATTCTTGACAAATAGTCTATTACTACACTAGTAATTAAAAAGGCTACGTGAGTAAGTAAGTGTGCACCTTTGATCGATTTTTGATCAAAAATCGATTTAGAACATGGTTTCGAAACCAAGTTCCAAATGGACATTGTTGGACGTCAAAATTTTTTCTATGTAATGTTAGTAGCAAACTAGCACGCAGTCCACTTGATGGTAAGCGGCTATTGTCGGCTATGGACCTCTGCAATCTATCCCAGATAATAATAATAGCCATTCAAAGAGGAAATGCTGCCAGCATCTTGGGAACCCTGCCCAAAGACAACGATGTTTTTGATTTTTTATAGTAATGTTTTTGTTTTTATATTTTTGTATTTCTTTTTTATACTTATGTATATATTGTAAATAATTTTTTGTTGTATATATATTTGTTGTAAATATTATATGTTTTATAAAAGTGTGTGAATTTATAAATAAATAATTCCCAGATAAGATTATCCTATCTAAGGTCGGCTACAAAAGCGTTGCTACCTTTAAGTACTTTGTTGGAACGTTTCGGATTAATATCTCCTTTACCACATCCTACAAAGCAGAGCAATAGATAAGTATGTCACACAGAACAATGGAAAAGTTGTAACAGTGGTGCCTCCAGATTCAAACCGTAAAGGGTTCTACCGCCTTTAAACATGAGTGACAGTGATTATTTAACGTAAGACTAATTTTAAGATTATATTTTTGATATAAAAAATTAATAGCTTGCTAACAAAATCCCTGGTTTTGAAACGTCGCTAGTGTGAAATAACTGTAAAATGAGCACTTTCTGTCATTAAATCATTTATAATTAGCGTTCCGCACACGGATTAGTAATGTGCGAGCGATTATAGCAACTCGTGACGATTATGGTTCCGTGTTTGGCTTCAAATTCACTCTGGATTTAGCTTTTTGAATTTCTGACTCAGAGTAAAATAAGAGTATTAAGGTAAGTTGTTTACAATTGCTTTGTTTTTGTTTCTGAGTCTGCATTTCCACCTTACACAAATAGATTTTTCACTGTTTCGTGGGTTTGTGTACGTTTATAATTTAGAGTTAGAACTTTAGCTTTACATGTAGTGTCACTGACGTCACTATTTGTGACTCAAATTAGCCTATTAGTTAAGATATTTTAGATTTTGATTAATTTCTGTCGTGTGTGTGTGTTGTAACAAGGCACACTTGTAAATATTGTGGCGCCCAAGGACAGTTTCTAAAACCTCACCTACTTTATATAACATCAACTATCTGCCAATAAAAGTCACACGGTTTCGAAGATTACCTCAAACAAACAGAGAGACCAAAATCTTAATACATCATTTGGTATAAGCATTATATATACTTTCAGCATTTATTAAAATGCAGTCATTTTGATATTACAAACACATACTTCAATTTTATTTGTGTATGAAATGTACGTTAATTATCAAAATATGTATTAAAGATCAAAAACTTTTCACTAGTATATTTCTATTCTATGTTACATTTAAGTCTATAAACATATTTTTAATTGATGTACTCTTTCGTACACGTTTCAACCATATTTTTAATTACTGAATACGAGCCGCAAACTTAATTGCAGAGGATTGTGTCTGTCCCTCACGAGGTGTCTGACAGATTACATCCCTTTTCAATCAACTTTACACCTTATTTCACACGTGTAAGGTCGAATATATCGTACATTTCGATGTAAAACCACCCCGTGTTAATTTGGCCTAAAGTTGCCACTACAAAAAATGAATGTAAATGAATATTTCGAAATAAAAACGCAACCAACCCCTCGCTACTTCATATTTTACAAACATTGTCTGTTGGCTCGTTTGCCCCGCATTTAATTACTGGTTCTGACGCAGTTTATTTTTATCATCTTGACGTGGAGCAAAAAGAGTAATTATTCAGAGTAGAGGAACATTAATAATACGACCTAGACGGACACAAGCCTCGGAGGTTCTGCACGAGAGGTTTACCACAATGTGTTTCGATTCGATACGATTTAAACAAAATAATAAAACAAATAGTCACTGACGGATTTACAAGTAGATATGCGAGATTTGCTAGGGGTAATACATCAATGTAATGTTATTAAATACTTGTATTATGTGAAATAATAATAAAAATAAAACCAACGCGTGCGTTATCGTAAGATCTTACTAAATACGTACAATACGTACGTATTGTATCGTATACGTAAATACATTATAGATTCAATTTTGAGATTCAAATGGGCATTTCTGCCATTGAACATCCAATAGACCTAATGTTAGAGTCCTATCTGAGGTCGGCCACAGATGCGATACTACACCAGAAGACTAAGTTGGAACACCTTGGATAGCACACAATTTTAGCAAAGCACAATTCATGTATTGATTGTAATATTATCGAAAAGTTTTCTCGTTTCATTTCTACGATGCGACGTGGTAGGCTTCTAAGACATAAATAAAAATGATAGGCCAATGGGATAAAACATACTTATAGGAATTATTAATTTAACCCTTCCTTTGTAATGTTTTTTCATAATAATTATGGAGTTAAGGGTATACCACCCTTACTTATTGTCAATAGACGATATTTTCAGAACTGAAATATGTACTTGTTGAATAATATTTTTTATAATGGCGGCTGAAATCGAACATAGCGTATTTTCACAAGAACCGAAAATACGTTTCACCAGACAAAGTATCTTAACCCTAACTTAGACTGGAATTTAAAAACCTATTCTATTTCAATAACCAACTTTTAACCACGAAAAAATTCGAGCATAACTAAAAAACTTTCGCTTATAGGTCAAGATATAATGCTCGGAGTCGGGTCTAGAAAGTTTGGGCGTGAATAAATCACAACTTAGCACTTTTCGAGCCTAGCTAAAACAAGTTCTCGCACTCTGGCTGAAATTGTTATATTTCTTGTAACAACCCTTCATTGTTGAATTGATAAACACTCGTTATTAATAGAAAATGTATTGAATTTTTGCTTACCAAAAATCGAAATGTGAAAGTTTTCGTTTACTAGACATTGTCAAATTGAGGCGAAACTTGGATAAACTGATTAATTACTGTTAATAGGTTGATATTTTTTTATGATTATGGGCGATAGTCTTCTTGATTTAATAAAAATATTGTTTATTTTTCTACAATTTTTTGAATTGTACTGTTATTTTTCAAGCAATGTTACCAAAATATAAATCAAAATAAAAAAGGAACTTACGCTGAAAAAACTCTATCTTTAAATTCGACTATAAATCAGAAAGTAGATGTCATCGAGAGTGAGGACTAAAGTAGTTTAGAATACTCGCTACTATGTAGTAGTCTACATAATCTCTTCTCCAAACCAGAATACGACAGTTTAATACTGCTATCATATCAGAAATAGACATAAGCGACTCCAGCAGCCGAACAACAACAGTTTTACCACCTTTAAATGAGAAAAACTACTTTATACGAATGACATGCGTAGTTTCAGCTATTCTTGCTCCGGCGCACTTACGGGTGTTGTTTTTGAATATAGTTAATTGAGTAAGACCGAATAGCCAGCGAATCTCCTAAAATCATCTTTACAAGCGTTAACCTTATCTGAATATAGTATGTCGCAGATTAATTGCATTATAATGTCAAATTTCATGAAAAAGTGACATACGCTGACGAGAAACGAGACGCTTCCTTGTACACAAATCTGTTCAACAACGAACAACGTGTAAAGCTCACCTCGCAACAACGACCTTATATTCATAACCAAGGCCGAAATATTGTGGAAGTTGAAGCAATAAAGAACTTTCGCGAACTTTTTCAGTTTGTTGAAAAAGTTTCCAACGCGTTTGACGCATTTCACTCAAGCATTAGATCGAGTTTACGTTGCGATAAATTTCAATAATAAGTCCATCGGATTTATCTCAAACAGGTAGACTTATTGTTTATCTAATCTTACCTAAGAACAAAGATAGAAGACTGTTGTTACGAACCCCTCCATAAATATACCCACAATGTTATGAACTACTCAATAGACCTACCCACACAGTTGTGGGTATATTTAAT
>DWRA01003629.1:0-11811 GCA_018250295.1 Spathilepia clonius | reverse complement strand
GCCGCCGGAGTCGAACTACAAAGGGTTCTACCACCTTTAAAATAAAGTATTTTTTTTATATAAAAATACAAGGGCACTTTCCTTAGATAAGCTACATTATTCCCACACATGAGAACGTGGAAAACTACGATAGTGTTGAGAACACAGTCTAAGTCTATGCTTTAAGATATAAATAACACTCAGAATAGGTAATATAGGGTAACGTTAACCAAGCTATCTAGTCTAGGCGTCTGCAACTAGCATTATCTTCGCGTAAGGAGTATAATTTAATTCGAACTCGCTACAGCTGACCGACTTAGGTACCGTTGTAGCCTACGCTTACAACAGTATTCCTTTGAATATTCAGGTCACGTCCCTCGATACGTAGACACCAAAAAGTCCAACGGAATTATTAAATAAGTACTTAAGTACTACTAAGCGCGCTTTCTATTGATTTGAAGGTTGTAGAAAACAAGATTTTTGATTAGTTTTATATATTTATCAAGATAATAAATATTATGTTTCTAAAAATTTAAATGCCGTTATCTATATTTTTATATCAAAGAAACAGCAAAGGAATCCTTTGGCAGTCCCCTGATGGTGAGAGGCAATAACCACCTAATGATATCTGTAATCAACCTCAGATAAAATTAGAATCCTATCTGTGGTCAGTCATAGCTGCGTTGCTACCCCTGAGGGCTTGCTTGGAATGTCTCTGACAAGTATATCTTCCTTGCCAAACCCTTCAATCCAGAATACAACAGGACTTAACACTGTTGTTATTAGGCAGAAATAGGTGTGACCACAGATTGCATTTTCATATACATATTAATTTAATATAGTCTGTGGAAGAACGGTACATAATTAAAAAGTTAATTGGTTCTTTTTTTATAATTTCAGGCAGAGGGAAGAAAAAGAAGTTACTGCAGAGGATTCTACCATTATTTGTAATGCCATTCCTGATTCAGTCCACAATAGTCCCCTTGTTCCTGAGTATACTCAAATTTATGTTGGTCAAATCGTTAATGATTGGCAAATTGGCACTTGTGCTGATAATACTGAATGCTTTCCAAAACCATAATTCCTTCAGTGGACGACAAGATGCTGATTTAGCAAATGTTCATTATGGGTATCGCGGGAACGGTATGGAAGAGTATGGCGCGTATTTACACTCATAAGGTTTATGAACTAATTGAACAATTCTTCTCAGTGCCTGGATTCGAAAGTATCAAGCTATGTGGCAATTGCAGTACGGAGCTAAGATAACTTTTCCAGGCGAATCTGGAAGCTCAGTCTAAATTTCATGTAGACGGTCTTCAGGTCTGTCTTCCAGTATAAACAGCTTCAACTTCACAACAATACAGAAGCCTTCAGACAAAATTTTAGAAAATACCTTACCTTTCAGCAAAGTACGTAAGAAAAACAATTTGTTGAGAAACAAGCTATTCTGTCCTTCATAGGAATAGCAGCTTGCGGTGATATTGGCTCAAAGAAATTAGTAGCTAAGAAAGCTGGTATATGCTCCAGAGCTCCCTCAATTATGTTACCTGTGCCAAGCAGTGGGACACAAAAAGAATTGCAGCCGGTTGCAATTCGTTGGTCTCATTGCTCGGAAGACTGACGACTGATGGAGAAGAACGAAAGAAATTTTTGAGTGGTTGCAACTGCTAGGTCAAAGGGGCACTTGTCTCTCAATTATCTATAATGATGTATGACCATGATGCGAGAAGAATAAGAATCCGTTAGATCTTGAGTACACAGGACCGGTCTATGTTGCACCAGTAAATTAGGACCAGCCTTTGTCAAGCAGTGGACCTAATAAATCTTTTGAATAAATATAATCTCAGTTGGTATACTCACATGCAATTGTTAGACTTAAGCTTTGATTAATTTATTGTATTTTTTATATGATGAATGTAGTAAAGGTCGGCTACAAATGCGTTGCTACCACCAGAGTAACCACCATATACTGCTGTTATTAAACAGAAATAGGTGGGACGGTGGTGCCGCCGGAATCGAATCACAAAGGATTCTACTGCCTGCAAAGTATTTCGCATTCTCCAAAATTGTTGTTAGCATCTACAATAATCTAAAGTTATGGAGACGGCGGAGTCCTAAAGTAAAAATATAATAGGGATCGTTTATTTATTTTATTTATTATTATAACAATTGTTACACTTAGTTTAGTTGATATTGTATATTGTTTTAATTATTTCCTCACACTTCGCTCCTTCATTTACAAAGTATACCAATTCCGCTTCGCAGTAAAATGCTAGACAGATGTTATTTTCACATGTAGGTTATCGTAGTAAATATTTATTTTCGAAGTAAATAACTATCCTGACTACTACGAGTATTACAATTTATTAACACATCGAAGGAATATATTGTGAATAAGTGATATTTGTGAATTCCTCGACTGTTATTATCGTGTGTTACGTAATTCTCCGTTTTGCGCGAAGATTAAAACGCAAGTGAAACCACATTCGCGTGAGAAATTACAGTCCGTTCACAAGCTCATAATGACAATCTCTAATGTACACATAAATTTACGTTTATTGTGGATCTCATTTCATTTTAAATGTCTACCACGGGCCTGCATTAATTATTCTTTGTTCGTCAGTGGTGCTTCTTTCTTTTAATGCTCATAATATTTTATCTTTTATCTTTTACGTGAGGTGTTCCGATTGTTTTATAATATGGAAGTAGCAGACGATGCACTTACGTAATGGTCAGTTCAGATAGACTTACAGTCCTAAATGAAGTCAGTAACATGGGTTGCTACACCTGAAGACTAAAAACGTATTGGTTAAGTACTTCTGCGGTACCATCGCCACACTTATTTCTGCCTAATAACAGCAGTGTTAAGCGCTGCTATCTTTTGTTTTGAATGGTATGGTAAGGGATAAACTCAACGAGGCATTTTAAATTAGTCCTCAGGGGTAGCAACGCATCTGCAGTCAACTTAGGTAGGATTCTAATCTTATCTGGGGTGAGTTACAAATGTCTATGAGCGGCAGTTGCCACTTACCATCGGGTGTACTGCATGCTAGTTTGCTACTCCTACAAATAAAATAAATAAATATGTCTCCCTTACCACACTCTTGTTATATGGCAGACATGGTTTGGCGGCGGTGCCTTCTGAGTTGAACCACGAAGCGTTCTAATACCTTCATATTCTGATAGTTAAATATCTGTGATTGACCTCATTCCAATTATAGGGACCAATTACAATTGCAAATAAATAGCTACTACTAATAGTGACTCACTAAGTTTGGATTTGTTTTTGCTAGTTTTGTCACTAAGGTATAATAGTTTTTTTATTTATTTATACAAATAAAAGAAAAAAGTAATAAATAAAAAATATTGAATAAATAAAAAGTCACGTAAAACACCTGACTTAACAAATGCGGGCACATATGTCATTGTATCGTGAGAATTTAACTTTACTTTTAATTATAAAAAGAAAGTGAAATAAAATAATTTAATGCAATTCGCTAAGTGCAGTAGCTGCTTCTGGAAATACTAATGGATGCATTGCTACCTACTTATATTTTAACGCACTTTCGATTCTGTTTTCATTACTTTCTCAAAAAAAAAATGTAAAGATAAAAGATAACAATTATGTTATAAAGATAGATATCATGTTTAAACACACCATTGATAAACTTATAGTTTTATCAGAAGTAGATAATCTTTTTTTATATGATCGAAGTAGCAAATGAACATGTAGTCCACCTGATGGTAAGTGGCCACTAAAGCTCATGGGTATTTGTAATCAACCCTAGATAGTATTAGTGTCCTACCTACAGATGCCTTGCCACCCGTGTAGGTTAAGTTGGAATGCCTCTTATAAATATGTCTCCCTTACCACATCCGACAACCCAGAAACAGCAGCACTTAACACTGCTGTTATTAGGCAGAAATAGATATGGCGTTAGTGCCACCGGATTCGAATCACAAAGGGTTTTACCAGCTACAATAATAATGCTACAAGCTATTTCAGTTTGAGGATCTTACATAAACGTGTAGATATTACCATGCGATTCAAGTTTCTATGCATTAATTGAATCAGATAACCAATTAATAGACAGTATGGAGCAAGATCCATATCGCGTAGAATTGAATATTGTAACTATTGTCTATGAAAGATGATTTACTCCTATCTTCTGGTACTAATCAGAATGCACCGTCGGTTTGAACTATTATATTCAACACAACATAGTTAATTAAATTAATTATCTACAGCTCCCAGCTTCCGTAGTATTCAGATTAATACTGAATGAACAGATAATTTGATAGAATTGGAAATGTACGTGTTTTATGCGAATGAACACAGATAAACATAATTTCACCGCTGGGTATCAATTATTTCAAAATTGAAAGAGCTCAGGATGGTTCACAGTTCTCACTGCATATAAGAAATTTATTATCACTTGCTATAATGGTGAAGGAAAATATCGTGAGGAATCCTAAACACCTGGGAGTTCTTTGAAAAAAGTTCCCAAAGGTGTATGAAGTTTACCAATTCGCACTTGGTTAGCGCGTTGGACTATGGTCTAATTCCTCTTACTTGCCCAGCAGTGGGACAGTAATAAGTTGACAAAAACAATATAACATCGTCATGATCTATTAGACTTGTACCTAACTGTGATAAATCTCTTGAAATTTCTGAAATATCGCGATTAACGATGCTAAATTAACTACGTACAATCCTAGTTCCTTTTCGAGTTAATTTCAGAGTTAACTTGGAGACGGTCTGGAATGGTAACTACTTAATTGGGTGTTCCTTCATTGGGACACGACACGACATGTTACCGAGATTGAATGAACTTCTGTTCTGTCTATACTGTCAATGCTTTCAGGACGTTTTAGCTACTCTCTGTCCGAGTGAAGTCGAGATATCGATATGAAATATATTGTGTACGGAATCGATTGTAGGACCAAAACGATTGATGACAGAAATAAAATAATTAATCGTATTTTTTTATCTTTAAATGAATATATCTACAAGAGCTTTGTACTGTTTTCATATGTAATATATATATTATCTATTTTTTTTATATGATGATGATGAAAGTAGAAAACGAACATGTAGTCCACCACCTGACGGTAAGTAGGGACAGATGCAATCAACCCCAGATAAGATAAGAGTCCTGTTACCCTTAGTATGAGATTTTTTGAAAAAACTTACTAAGGATTAGGAGGTCAACCACAGATATGTCGCAACCCCTGAGAACTAAGTAAAAAAGGAATGCCTCGGACCTTGAATATGTCTCTCTTACCCACATCCTTCAAACCTATACAGCAGCTCATAACACTGTTGTTAGTCATAAATAAGTGAAGTGCTACTGTCTAAATACAATAGGTTATACTTGCTGCTTGATTGCGGCGTCTATTTAGATATTATGTCTGTAATGTCGGCGCCGTGTCGTGTCGTACCTATAAAGGAGCCCGTTGCTGCGCGAGTTGCTGAAATATTGAACTAATGCTTAACTAAACTGCATGAAGTTAGCATCAAACTGGAATTTGAGTGTTTTAGTGTTCTGTAACTTCCGATATGAGTTAGTTCAACAAATTTCCTTACTATTACGTTGTTGAGTGGTAGCGCGTCACTTAACGTATAACGGAGTTCGTAAAGGGTATTTTACTGAGCGTTATGAGGCGTCATTCTAGTCATTATCGGTACATTAATGGAAACAGACAGAAAGACGAAAATTTTAACACATTTTTCAAATCACTCTTTCTACACTCATTGCCTCACACAAGTATTTTTGCTGTCTTGGGTGCCATGGACACAAAGACAACAACCCAGATCCAGAACAGGAATCTAAATTAGTCACTTAGATATCTATCTGGCTGGGGATCGAACCTGGAAATCTTTGCGTGTCCGACTGGCACGTGTATCATATGCATTTAGTTAAATCAGTTATTATGTCATTACAAACAGATTTCAACCGTATTTATTTGGATAGAAATGTACACAAGCAAGTAACAAAAAGGGGTGTACAGAAATAATTCATAGAAGGCCAACATTAAGTACTCGTCGTAACAGCCTAAATAAAGAAATACGACAAAATAAATGATTATTGCATTGTTTAAATAGGCACAGTTGTGACCATCTTTTCTTGAAGCAATTCATGGCATTCAATCCCTCTGTAACTTCGTCGTTGATAATGCTAGAACCCTAAATTTCAGTGACCTAGAGCATCACGTACGCATATTCCCAAATTACATTCAATTTGATTTGTATGTGTACACAAACAAGTAACAAATAAGTGTGTACAAAAATTACACAAACAAGCAACAAAACTGTACAAAAATAGAAGGCCACTGAGTTCACGTAGTAACAGGCTAAATAAAGAAATACGAGAAAATAAATTATTGCATTGTAACCATATTCGAAAACAATGAACGAGACGTACTCGTTTGTTATTTTGAATAAACATTCTATTTCTGTAAGTTAAACGTAGAGACTGTTCCATTGCTAAACTTGAGTTTTGCAAAACGGATATTACTTAAAAATGTATTTCAACTTCGCGATTGATATCGAAGATTGAAGTACTTTCTTTGTGACATTTTCGCGGACGAAACATTATTTTAAGTTTTGTGGTGATTTTTTATTTATATATATGATGGAGTGGCAAACGAGCATGAAGTCCACCTGATGGTAAGTGGCGACTGCCGTCCATGGACAAATCTCATCCACCCCAGATAAGACCTGAAGCCGATCACAAATGCGTTGATACCCCCTGGGACTAAGTTGGAATGCCACGGATAAGTAAGTCTTCCTTACCACACCCTTCAAACAAAAAAACAACAGCGCTTAACACTGCTATTATTGAGCAGAAATAGTTGTATAATAATTCATAAATTGGAAATATGAATCCATACACTGTATATTATGTTTCAAATGAATTAGAGTATTAATCAGTAAGGTTAACATTAATGTGTAGTCAAGTAATTATTGTGTTACTGCTGGGCACCGATCTCCCTTCAAAGTAAGTTCTCACAGTTTTCCTCAACCGTCAACAGCTATGAGACGCTAGAACTTGCATTTACTCTGCTAATACACGACACGGGGAAACCTTTAAAAGGTTCCCGGTACCATGGGATTTTTAATCACTCAAACCCCACTTTTCCATGGTAATGGTCCGCAGCGCTATACGGAGGACTCTAGAATGTCCAAACGAATGCGATCAGGGTCTTCTAAGCGGGGTGCTCTAGTCGAGATCTGCTCTGGTGAGGTTTCAGGGTGTTTACGGTATCATGCGGCCACACCTGCCGTCGTCCTTTCCGGAGTCGCTGGCTGCACGGTTCGAGCTCCTACTCTTACCGCCCGCAATCCCAGAAACCCACTTTTACGACAAGAAAGGGATACCCTAGCTCTATCCTTATCCCTAAACTAAAAGAAAGAGAGCTGGCATCCCTGTCAATTAAGAATAACAAAGGAGAAAGAAGCAAGACTTCGGACAGAAACAAATCGTAAACACAACAACGGCATGATATATCACAACAAATGTACCACTATCAAATAAAACACCTCTAAAGTGGAAAATTCATAGTGCTGCATACAAAGTAGCGCTGTACTTCGTCCCTTATCGTGTCCATCGTCGTTTTACACGTAATAATGCTTATTCAACTATGAAATAGTGTTCGAAAGACGCGGTTACATGCACGCTTCTTCCTTCGAATCGCATTTGTGATAATGAATGAATCTGATAAAATATATCGATTAAAATTTACATCGGTGGACGTTTAACTTAAGCTTTTAAAATGTCTATTTATTTTTACAGGGTTTTATTTAACTTGCGTTGTTAGTTTGCATGTGACGGACTTGCAACTGAACGTAAACAGTCAACCCCAACTGATTCCACTGAAATTTTGCTTATACGCTCGGTTTAAAAGACAATACCTGATTAGTTTAGTGATGTTTTTCTAAATCCAAAATGGCGGATGCTAAGATAGTGGACCAATTTATTAATGAAATTATTAGAATGATTATTTTTAAAAGTTTGTGATGTTACTTTATCTCCTATCCACCCATCATTGGAGACGCATTGAATGTCCTATACCAGTATTATTCAATATTTTACTCCCTTAGCATATGAAACTATTTCGAGACTCCATATTCTCCACGGTATCTAATTTTTATTTTATTATGTTACCAATACTGTAATGTTTCATCGACATTTACGCCGTTTTCTATATGAACTTAACAAAAAAGTTACAAAAAGATAACTGTTTTATTATCGATATAATACTTCGTTAATTATTCCTAAAAAGTTGGAAGAGTTTGATTAAAAAGGCGCAATCCTCCTGTTGAGAATTCAAAACGATAACAAAATGTACATAGCAGAGAAAAATGCAAATGTCCCACCCCTGCAGGAAATCCTGAGCCGTCAGAGCGGCGACAAAGCGAACGCATCGTGATCATTTTGCATAACATTCCTATATCCTCCAACAAGATACTAACTGCTACTGGGAAATTGCGTTTAGTCGTTGTTGTTCTTTTGAGTATTTTGATTTGAAACTTTGGCGTTTAAATTGCAACTTTTTTGTATGAGAAGTAGCAAACGAAAATACAGTCTACATGATGACATGACGTCATCTTCAGTCTGTTTATGCGAGTGCATTGATTAAGCCTTATAAAGAAATCTATTCATTCATACTACTACCAAACGACACTATGTACCTTACAAGAAATTTAATGAGTAAAAACACAATAAAAAATTAAATGAATAGTTGTCTCTGAAAAATGTGTATGTGTTGAATCCATAAATGTATAAACCGAAACATCCCATCATCTTCATCGTCATCGTCAACCTATTACTGTCCCACTGCTGGGCACGGGTCTCCTCTCAGTTCAGAGGGATTAGGCCATAGTCCACAGCGCTGGCCAAGTGCGTATTGGTAGACTTCACACACTTTTTGAGAACTTTTTTTTTCAAAGAACTCTCAAGTGTACAGGTTTCCTCACGATGGTTTCCTTCACCGCTATAGGAAGTGATAATTAATTCATAATACGTACTTAACTTCGAAAAATCAGAGGTACGTGCCTGGGGTTTGAACCTCGGACCTCGGATCATGGACCCTTGACTGAGAGACCACGATTCAACCACTAGGCTATCACTGCTTCGCTAAATCTAAGAGAATTACTGGTCCCATTTTGATGTAGCGAATGTAAAGATTATCCCAACACAAGGTTAAGTTTCATTATGTATGTCGACTAAGCGCTGAAGACTCAAAAAATCAATAGTTAATATAATATGTTAAATCAGGGACAAGATTTGTTACTACTGTATGATTTGGTTCACTAAAGGCGAAATTCAGCGGGAACATTTGGGAATATTATGCGAAAATCCTCCACGTTATACATTAAAGGCTCATACAGTTATTAGGAAAATCCAAATTGTGATAGAAAAGCAGCTTCACTAAAGCCATGGAAATATTGAGATTATGTGAAAACTAATTCGAAGTTTCCTCCAGGAATATCCTAGGTAAGTTCGCGCTTCGTTGAAATTTTCCTGCAGTACACAAAGTAATACCCAAATCCTAAAACAAAGTGAAATTATTAACAAAGTGCTAGGTGCGAAAAGCTTTGAAACTATTCTAGGCGAAGTGCAACAAAGTTATCGGCTATCCTAAATTGTTACCTCTAAAATCAATGAATAGCTAGACAAAGGGGTAGGAAAGCTTTGAACTAACTGGGTTGAGATGCATTAAATTCAAAGTTGGTTTTCGAAATATTCTCCATAAATCCACACTATGGTGAAGAAGTTTTGTACTGTATAATGGTGTAAAACTAAGATAGAAGTGTAGGAAAATATTGGTGTATAAGCAAAAATCAATAATTAATAAACAGAGAAACAAAATAGATTTTAAACTATTGATATTGACTATACAGAAAAAAGCCAGATTTTTTTAAATATTGCTATATTTATACTATAAAAATTAATATTGCGGCTATAAATTTCAGATTTCTAAAAATGTTGCTATATTTACACTATAAAAAATAATATTGCAGTTATAAATGTTGCAGAAAATACCCTGATTTCTAAAAATGTTGCTATATTTACACTATAAAAATAATATTGCAGAAAATACCTGGATTTCTAAAAATGTTGCCATATTTACACAATAAAAAACACGCAATTAATCCATCTGTCTTAAGTGTCTACTGCCACTCATATCTGTAATCAAACCTGGATAAGAAAAGAATCCTATCTGATATCAGCCGCTGATGGGTCACTGGTCTTAAGGACTGAGTTGGAACTCCTCGGGTAGGTATGTCTCAATTACCATACCTTACAAACCTTAACACACCAACGCTTAGCACTGCTATTACAAAGTACAAAAAAAATCATGATCATTTGTACAAAAAATATTTTAGCATTTATCAAATATTGGTCCGTTTGTGTTCCTTCGAGCGACTAGCCTCTATGCGGCTCGTTTAAGACCGGTTCATAGTTTGAATAGTTTGATGATACTTCGGTTAACTCAAATACAGCATTTCTAAGATGAACTTGCATGGCTTCGTAATATTCGTAGTTGGAGCAAAGTTCAAATAGTTCCAGCGTCGTCCATGCATCGCTCCTTTACAGAACTTTGAGAATTTATCGAGATTCTGACTTTAGAACCTCTAGCTACAAAGTTTAGTGCAACTGCTAATACCTCGAATTACGGTGAAGTTACATTAATCCGGTTAGATAGTCCAGTTGATTACTGGGTTTGCTCAGTGCTGCCAATCAAGAGCTCGCCTTCCAATTGAACTGTGTACTTAATTACTTGATGCTGTTTGAAATGACCATAAGCTCTTAAGTATTAATGACTAATAATAAGTTTGTGTTGCTGTGTCCTGGTTTAAAGGGTGGTACGAGAGTAAAAAGTACACACCGTAAGTACTGTTAGACACATCACTAATAAATACACGTCTCATCCCTAACTGTCATACAGACAGTTGGAGGTGGTTTTCGCGCGCTTTAGTTTATGCAAAAATGGTGAGAATAGTGGATAGTAGTTCGTTTTTGATGCGTAATGAAAGTTGTTATTATTCATATACTTATCCGAAATGTTCGAATTTAGTCATCAGGCACGCAATGCATCTGTAGCTGACCACAGGAAGAAATCTAACCTTATTTGGGGTTAATAACAGATGTCAATGGGTGGCAGTAGCTCCTTACCATCGAGAGACTGTATGCTAAATTGCTCCTAATTACATCAGCTATCTGTCAGTGTAAGTCCTGTCAAAATCAATCCAGCCATTTCGAAATTGAATCGGCAAAAACAGACAGACGAAATGTTTAATAATTGTGTTTTGTTATGTAACGTGTATACTTTTAAATGTATAAAAAGCTATTATTTTGTCAATATACATAGAAACTTGAATTATATTTATTTGCATAGATAAACATATTTAATGTACATAAATATCTGCTCACCTACACGGTATTTTTAAATGGTAAATCGTACCGTTTCACCAAAATGTCTGTATTTTCAGACTAATGGTTACAAACGTACTGCGCATTAATATCGTTTTGCGTAAAATTTACATGCTCGTACGTTATGTAAATATAAGACACTATTGCCATTATTTCGAAGCAAATTTTACTATATTATCTTTAGAACAAACTAGATGCTGTTGATTCAGTGAAAAAGCGTTTCGTCTTTGTAAGATTCTAAGCACTCACATGTTTAATTTATATATAAGGATAAGCAAACGAGCAAGCAGTCCACCTGATGGTAAGTGGCAACTTGCTCCCATGGACATTTGTCATTCACCCCAGGTAAGGCCAGAATTCCAACTGAAGTCGACCACAGATGGGTTGCATC